>AZLU01000036.1:0-169105 GCA_002224055.1 Pezizomycotina sp. ARF18
TCTTCACTACCAGGGAAGCACCATGGCGCCAGATCACCGAGGCGAGTAAGAATTATTATGGCGAATAACGAAATATAAATTACTGTCAATTAACAGATACAGCGAAAACAAACCCCCCCCCCCCCCCGGGCGGCTGCTAGCATTATTATTTCAAACTCATTGAACAGGAAAACAAAGAAAATGAACAAAGAACTCAAATGACGAGATTCCAAGGAAATAATTCATTTACGTATATTAATTATAAGTTGTCTTGCCATGTATGTATGTATGCAAATCAACACAAGGCTTTATGAATATGGCAATTTGCGCCGGCATCCAACGTTTCCTTATTGTCCTCTCGTCTGGGCCATCATAAAACTGTACCCTTAGACGCCAAGTGTTGTAATTGGGTGAGTTTGGATCCCAGTCGTTAAGACGCCGTTCGTAGTCCTTGGCTTATCGGACTCCTGAGATCTTTGAGGTCGACTCTATTTTAACGTGTTAGCCTTAAGCTTCAGACCTGGTGCGAAGGTGCAACACAACATATGGTAGCCGTCTTCGGAGTCGGATTCAAGGAGACTGACATGCAGTTCCCATGTTCCTAGCGTATGTTTCGATATACTCCTTAATTATCGGAATTAAGGCTTTGGTTTATATATTCGATGGAAGGGTTTTGTGGTAGTATTTACTTTAATGGTTGTTCGTTAGTGGGGTAATGGTGTTAGGTATCTGACGCGCACTTCTGGGGGCAGGGGGCGGGGATTTTATAGTCCGCTTCTTATGCGCGGTCGAGGACTAGAATTAGTATAAGTATGTTAGCATTGTCCGCTGTGAGGATAGGGCATTCCATTCCATGGCTGGCGGCGTCACTGGCGTGAGATTTGGGGGTGGTGTGTGATTTATGGTCCGGAACCCATTACATGAACCCTCGGAGGGCTGATGATTTGCCACGAATTGACGCCGGTAACGCGCCACGTCTATGTCACGAACCAAGCTGGTTAGTGCCCAAAGATAAAAAGTTTATTGTCGGGTGAGGACACATAAATAATCTTTCTCGTTTTTTTTTATCTTTAGCTTTTTCGACCATCAATTATATCATAACATTTGGACACCAACAATCCCGTGCTGTTACAAACATTATATGTTGTTCCTAGATATTATTTGCTGCTGAAAACCATATGTCATGCTAATGCAAAACCATCATGTCTTGCTGTAATTCTTAAATTTTTTTTTTCTGGAATCAAAAAGTACGATAAGTCATTTCGTGAATATTCTAAAAACTACTCGTAGTAATAGCTATATTATTTAATACCAGCATCCCCTCATCCTCTTTTAAAACATTTCTTAAAAAATAGTAATGTAAATTGGTTCATACTTAAAGCAAAGAAATAAAGTTGTAATTTTATTAAACTAAATATTAGTAATTAAAGTAAAATAATCAATAGAAGTTATTAATAGCGATCATAATAGTTACAGTATTAAATTACACATCGAATAAAAAAAAAGGTTATATAATGGGACTTTAGACTGTAAGAGCTTGACGACAGCCTCGTGACCGTTCCTAGCTGCCCGGGAGAGCGGTGCGTGGCCGTCGCTATCCTTCGAGTCCGGGTCCGCCCCTTCCGCCGCGAGGAAAAGCTTGACGACGTAAATTGACGCCCATTATTTGTATCCGCCATCTTTCTTAATCGTGTGAAATACTATTATATGATATAAATCATCCAATCACCGGAGTTTCCTGTTCATAGTGGTATATTCACTGCTAAGAGTCGAAACCGAAGATTGGGTTAGATGTGATATAAAACAATGACTTTGATGAACATTACCTCCTTAACATCGGATCGACATGAGCAGATTCGATTCAATAGTCAACAAGTCTTCGTGCCCCCAAAAATAGCGGCCAGTAAGAACAAGATATAAAAAACATTATCAGATTGGCAATGCTGGATTTCGCTCAAGCGTTTCGATTACCTAGTTTCAAATCGAACACGGTGATGACGGTGTTTATCTTAGATTAGTAGAATCGAGCGCGTAATTAATATTGAATACCACTCGACCGTTCCCAAACAAAAGTGGCATCATCGTGTATGAATAATCATCCAAGATCGGCAACGAGGTGGATACAACAAAATGCTGGTCATTATTGTGCCAGTCTGAAGAGATACTCAGATGGAAATGTAGAAAAGCATACACACGACTAAGATAAGTAATCGACCGCGGGGAAGAAAACAATTTAATCCTACATACTGGACCAAGATGTTGGCTATCCAGTTGATTACGTTGCGCGGGTCTAAAGTCAATTTATTGCAATATCCCGGAGACGAATGCACTCAATATGTTAGGACCATGATGACCAATTGCGCAATAATTGCATTGTACCAACCTGGCGCCAACAAGCTGAAACTCACAAGGTCTGTACACGGGGCAACATCCCGCTATTATGACCGGAGCTGTCTGTCAGGGGGCAGCGATGAAAGGGGAGTTGCACCATAAGGAGCGCTCGGACGTCACATCCTGGTTCGGACCTTGATGTGTCTCGCCACATACGCTATTCCTGTGTTGCGTACTGTCCCAATGATGTTCCAAGCCCCATTCGTCCCTGTGCACGGTTCCCATACATTTCATGCCCAAATCTCTCTCTCTGCAGGTAAGCGCGTACAAGGCTTCGAAGACGGTGTGTACCCGCGGGTCTTTGAGACACTCGTTCCAAACTTTTCCCAACTCCTCTGAAACGGCGGCGTAGTCGGTTTCGGATGAAGTTTCCGTCCGGTTGTTTCGACTTGCTGTTTGCCAACCGTCGTGTGGTACGTGAGTTGGAATTGCTGTGATTCGCTATGTTATCCAGTACTGGTCGACAGCCGAGTCGAACATTTGATAAACGTACCTGACGGCGCGTAGAAGGCCCTCAATACCGTCTAATTCCATCCCCGGGTACCGTATAGTTCCACAGCGTGTCCTCGCCTTCTTCTACCCGAGCCCTTTCCCACTTCCACCTCAGCTTGGGGAAAAGCGCGTAGGCGCGATCGACATGCGCGCTTTCCAGTCCGAGCCTAAAACCCCTCGGTTCAGATTGTGCAAGCATCTAGGAGATACGTGCTCAGTCCACCGGCATGTCGTGCCACCTTGGACTGCTTGTCTCGTTGGTACCTGGCAAGTTCGCGCCGCCTCTCGTAGACGATATATTCCGCATGACACAACGCGTACATGAGATTTTTACCAATGAGGTGGGTCCCATTTGACCGGAGGTTGTAGAGTCAAAAGCCGAGCTTGGACTTTTCATTTCCATATTCGGTCGCAAACAGCCTTCCACCGATTCCAAGCCTTGGTAGGGGATAAAACCCTCGGTCCACCGTCATTTTGAACAAGCTCGACCTGGTATACCCACTCCGCGAGGTTGGCGAGATCCTCGCCCTTTAAAGAACAAGCCGCGCTGAATGCCGAGAGAACGTGCTGGATATCCGAATCTCCATGCTCGCTTGTTTCTTGGAGTTCCTAAGATGGTGCTCCACGGAATCGGTCCTCCTGTGCTCGTATTCGATGCGGGGGCTGAATATGGCATGGAACTTCTTCCTCCTAGACGGCAGTATGTAGCGAGCCCGTACGTCTGCCTCGAAGGCATCACGACCTCAGATAATCCGAACCGTACCTGTGAGGAGCGCGATCCAGCGTGTTCTCGCCCCAACGCTGAACACAAATATGAGCCAGCCAGCGACGAGGAGGAAGGCGGCGCTCCACAGTTTTGTCATGAACGCGCCTGCAGCTGTGACGGCGACGGGGATCGCCATGAGCAGGTTGAACGTCCAGCGCCAGCTGCCTTTAACGGACGCTGCCCAGTTCGTGTACCCGGACGCGCAAGTCGGGTGCGGGTCCCACGCGCCCAATTCCGCGCGAGCTTCATAATTTTCGTGCGCCGACCGTCGTGCGCTGGGAAAACCCGGCCGAGCGCGATCGCCTCAAGTGCCATCGCCAGGATCCAGAAGACGAAGACGAAGAGGAGTATCCACGGGACGTATGATAACCTGCCAATACACGCGGAGGCGGACCGGGTGCACGGCTTGCTACCGCTTAGGAACCCGCTAGCGACGACGACCGCTGTCCACGAGATGGTTATAAGGCCGATGATAATGCCGACCGTGACGTTGTGCTGAATAGGACGGGGATGGTGAACCCACATGGTGTGGCGAGATGCTTGGCAACGCCATTGAGTCTCAACGTGAAGCCGTTCTGCCGTAACCCGCGATAGAGGAAAATCAACGTGGCCAGCGAGCACAGTGATACAGCCTGGTGGATCCCTTGTTCCTCCTTGAAGGTTGCGAACGATGAAGTCTGGTTGGAGTAGGCAAGGGGATCCGCAGCAGGGTTCAAGGTTGTGGTTGCGACTACCTTCCCCGTAGCATTGCTGCCTAGGGCGGAAAGAGACGCTAAAGAGATAACAGCCATTGTATAAATATATATATATTAATATATAATATATATATATATTATATTATGTATCCTTATCAATGGAAAAGGAATTGATGATAATAGAAGATAACAATAACCGGGGTTGAGTTTGGAGAGCCCTCTTTATAACAGGGATCCATCCTAGGTTAGCTTTGTTTAGATCCGGGGTATCAGCAAAGGTTTCATGCTCTCTCTCATAAGTCCGCCTGTGCGTTCGAAAGCCGAAATCCTCGTTCCTCCCAGAATGTTTTCCCCGTAGATCCGTTCAATATACTGTGTATATCTCTTACCATATCGGCAGGCTTTACAAAATTCAAACCGTCATCCCACCTGGTCAGCTATATAGCGTGGTGGGGCTGACTTGACAAATCTGTAGTGCATCTTAGTGGCGTCTGAAAGAGTAGTCTAGAACCGCCAAAAGCGCTTGTTAACTACTTGGGCGCCGAAACAAAGACTTAGAATTGGAAGAGCCGAAAGTGATATCTGCAAACTCCTAGGCAGGATTGACTAAGTACTTGCGGTACTTCCTTCCTATGTATCGGAATTTGCCGCTCTTTTAAATGGATCCTGTTGTCGCTTTGCTTGAGAAATTTTATTAGTAAACTTTGATCGATAATATTTTAATATATTTAACCTATATGTTTTTCTATAACGATAAATTAAAATCACCTTTAAATTATCTAGTATATACTTTATATGATAATACTATTAGACTTATTATATTATTTTTATATCGAGTTTTATTCCTTACTAAAAAAAAAAAAAAAAAAAAAAAAAAAAGAAGAAAAAGAAAAAGAAAAAGAAAAAGAAAAAGAAAAAGAAAAAGAAAAAAAGGAATGAAAAGGAAAGAAAGAAAGTAAGAAAGAAGAAAAAATTTTTTTTCTTGGAACATCTGCTGCGCGCTGGCGTGCCGTGCGTGATTCACGCCGTGGCGGCGATCTCGACCGGCCGAGGCCAGGGGGCCTTATATTCTGTTAAGTAAATACTTAAGCAATTAGGGTGTGAGGATGAGGAAAGTAAACCGAGTTCCATGTACATCCGGTACATATATTATTACATGCGCACACATGCAGATATGCAAGAGACCAACCTCTCCCACGATGCTCCTCATGATTTGCCACTCCGAATTTGGTCCCTGTGATTCGTAATCCAGATGCGTGGATTCAGCTTTGTTTTGTTGCTCCGGGTGGTGCTGCTGTTCTCGTGCCTCATAACAATGTTTGCTGTTCCTTTACTTCCGGCTGGAGGGTGCGGCTCCGTGCGGTCGTCTGCAACATCCTCCTGGGGCTGCGTCGGTTGCGGTTGCACACCTTTGGGGGACTCTCTGCCGATATTGTAGACGCGGTGCGTGGCTGTTCGAGCAGGGCCAGGAACGTATCGAAGCAAGAGAGCCAATGCCTCTTCGAGAGCCCAATCGCCCTCGACGGTCCTCCGCCAGGGGCGAGGCGGTATATGCTTGCGCTGTTGGAAGATAAGGGATCTGCAAATAATTTTGAAGGAATTGATCACATTAGACTTGGTGCCGTATTCCTAGGCTCCGCGACGGAGGCAAAAAAAAATAAATAAATAAGAAATGCGCAACGGAAAAATTGTTCTTGTAGGGTAAGAAATATCGGTCATGACAGCGCGGCTATGCATTTCGTGGAAAATTTATCAAGCACTCACACAGCTCACGGCCGGGAACGCGTTGGCGAGGCCACAGGCAAAGTAGAATTTTTCCGGCACCGCCAATATCGCCGCACATAATGGACGGGCATCATGTCGCGCATGAAAAGGTTAAAGTTAATAAAGAAATAGACGCTGCTGCCCCCCCCCCCCAGATAGCTTCCTACAAGGTGAAAAGGGTACGATATTTGTTCAGGTTCAACAAATCGCCGAGGACCAATATTTGACGGAGCTAAAGACGGAAAGCTGTAGGCCGCTCTCAACGGGGGCCAAAAAGGTGCGGTAATGGGGACACTGAACCCGGGCCAACGGTTTGCTGCCAGACAGGGAAGGCCGATAGTGGCCCAACCCTGCTTCCGGGCTAAAGCCCGCATGCGCTCCTGGGACAACATAAACTCTAATAACGTTATCGAATCCTCTCGACGTCCTGTGTCTTTTCTTTGTCTGCCGCTGGCATGTGGCAACGAAAATTGTGATATGGGGGCTTACCATCGTCCCTGGATAAGGTGCCCGTGCACGTGACATGGATCTGGAGGACTGAGGGACACTGCTGTGTGCAGCCGCGCCTCGCGAAGAGGAAAAAAAATAATCTAGGGTCACCTCCAACTTCACTTAAAAATACCACGTTACCAAATCCAAACGAACTTTGCGATATCCTCGTTATCACGGTCAATTCCAGTCTAAAAAAAAAAAGCTAATCAAAATACGCTCAAAATGTTTATAATCGCGTTCAGGCCTTTTTTTTTTTTTTTTTTTTTTTTTGGCGGATCATTACCATCGCTTCCCGGTAACATTCCTATTTACAATTTTAAATGGCTTTAATTATCCTTACTAAAAAAAAACATGCCTATTACTCCTAAATATCGCTACCTTAACGCTATAATGTCCTTTTTATACCGGCCAACCTAATAATTATACTCACATAACGATCCAAAGTTCTTCACACGCAAAACACGGTATATCATGTGGTAATTTGATGTTTTCCTCTCCTCGTCGTTGGGGGCTACCTCAAGCGAAAGGTCGCCGTTTCGGGGAAACGGCAATAAAAAGGTTCTGGGGCAGCTTATGTATGTGCTACTATGCCAAGGGGACATTACATATAAAATGTGCCTCCGCATTATATATCGTCAAACGCAATCAGGCGGAACCAATAGGGCTCAACTGCCGTAAAAGCAAAAAAAAAGAAAAAAAAAAGCCAAGTTCTATATACTTTTATATTTTATTTGTTTGAACTAGAAAAGTGTGAAGGACCATTTCCTGAACCGCGTAAAAAAGAGGTGAAAAAAAATTTTTTTTTTTCTGGTTGAGTTGAAAAGTAGCTTTACTCTTTGCACATTCAACAGCTAGCTAGCCTTAAGTCTTTATCCTTTTCACAAATATATTTCTTCAAACACCAAAAAACGATTCAAGTAAAAAAAAAAATGGGATCGAAAAATACTTTGATTTTTACGAGAATTGCTCTCTGTTAATTATAATAATGGCCCATCACGAACTTGATCTTTACAATTACAGTGTTTGGTGAAATGATCTCCTTGAAGTGTAGTGCTTTTCCATCTGAGGTACTTGCCTGTCCGTAAACCCAAAGCTGAGGAGAGCGGAGGGCCCTATCGCCGCCACCCACCCACATTACCTCCGGGTTGATTCGTCACGCCGAAACCCGTATGGGTGCAGCTTCCGGGTCCGTCGCCTCCCACCGGTGCTCCGGGCCGCGGTTACCTATGGAACCGCCGCTGCCTCTACAGTTACCGCTACCGCTACTGCCGCTGCCGCCGCTATCCCCACGGTTCGGGTCGGTAGTAGAGCTCCAAGAGCTCCCGCACCTGCTGCCACCAAAGGGTCCGGGGACCCATATGCGACTGTGACCCTTTCAAAAGAGCAAATGCATGGCGTAACATTGCCGTTGGAGCCCCATTCCGAAATTATAGGAGGCGGTTTCTCTCCGACACCGATGATTAGGTACCTGGAATCATGAACAGGCTTTCCGGAGGATCAGGCGGTAAGGGGGGCCCCCATGGATTCTGTTGTTGTTGTTGTTGTTCTTTTGTTCGTTTGGAGGTTATGAGAGGTATTTATGGGCGGTTGGGGACGTATCCTTTGAGTCTTTGTTTGTGTCCTCGAGATTACTCCGCCGTCCGCCTTTCGTAGTCTTGCTTCTCCGTATTTATGAACCATTGGAGCTCGAAAGGAATGGAAGAAGGGGGTTGGGAATTGGGAGATCGAAACCTCGGTGGCAACGGGCGCATAGAAAGGATACCGTTATCGGGGCTCGATTTTGTCAAAGGGGAAGGATCCCCCGCCGTGAACAAGTCGTCGAACTGATACAAATATGTTTTAGATTTTTTTGCGAAATGTAAAAGTCTGGAATAGGGGCCTCATACGTCGTGGCTCGACGACGACTTTGCGATTACATGGCAAAAAACACATCTAACCCTTCTATCAACCCACAGGCCCTACACGACTCTTCCCCATCACGTATCTTCTGCTTGCCCTTTATCTGAAAACTCCCGTCGATGCTGTGGGGCGCGACATGCTGCACGGTTGTCAGTTGCTGCTTTGGGCTTAGCCTCGAGTTTGTTTGACGCTCTTCGCTTTGTTACTAAAAAAGTCGCCTTGGCAAGCCGCGGCGGGATCGCTCGAGACAAAGAATTGCTTTGGGGGATTGCTGTGGGAGAATTTGCAGAAAACGTCAGCTGGATGTTTTGGCTGTGCGGGCTGCTGATGTTTGCTGATCACCGAGCTTGAGGGGAGGGAGAGAGGATTATTTTTTGGTGGCAAATTTAGATTGAAAAAAAAAAAAAAAAAAAAAAAAAAAAAAAAAACGCGTTGGAAAAACCACCTAAAAACGCGCGGTCACGTCGTTAGCCTAAATTCCTGATCACGTGCGTTCTATCAAATAAATAAATTAAAATATATATATATTGAAAAAAAAAAAAAATAATAATAAAAAAAAAAATTTGAATGTAATAGTCTACTATAGTATTTTCAGCCTCCTAACTAACAATTCTTGATACCAATCAGTGGCAATCACTCCACAAATTTCCAACCCCCGCCAACTCTTTGAGTAAAAAAAATTCTGCAGCTAAAAATCCATTGGCCACTAATAATATACACATACAACGAAAACTAACAATTAACGAAACCGAATAACAACAAAGAAGCCGCAAAAATTAAGACAGAGAGAAGAAGATATAAAGTAAAGAAAGGAATCCTGTGAATCTAGGAAGACTTAAAAAGAGGTGGGAATGGCAATGGTCCAGGTATCCAACAAGCGCAGAAGTTGAACGGAAACGTTCACAACGGAGGTATAATTTATTACTTGAAAAACATCTTTTACTTACAGTTACTATACACGTATAATAAGTGCATCCAATAATTTTTCATCATCATCCATTTGTTTTTTTTTTTTTTTTTTTTTTGCCTTAAAGCCTTATCCCTCTTTTTCTCCTCCACCGAATTGAGATTTTTCTCTCTTACATGCACA
The DNA here is from genome assembly GCA_002224055.1 of Pezizomycotina sp. ARF18. NCBI lineage: Eukaryota > Fungi > Ascomycota > Pezizomycotina sp. ARF18. The sequence goes on from AZLU01000036.1 coordinate 9,569, forward strand.
AAAAAGCCAATCTGACTTTGATGTCTTCCTCTCTGGAAGTTCAACCATCGTTAGCCCAAATGGATAATTCGATCGAAAAAACTTCCTGCCAACGGCGAACACCGCCCGCCACCCTCACCACCGCATCACCCCCGCCGCCGTCTTACATCTCCTCCCTCCCCGAAGAGCATCATCCGCGTGTTCGCCTCCATCGACGACGTCCCCTCGCTCTGCGCCGCCGCGGGGACGTGCAGGTACTGGAACGACCTCATCTTCGACCGACAACCGACAAACTATCTGGCTCCGCTCGCGGTCGCACTGTGCGGCAGAAAATTGCTCCCGTCGAACAAGTCCAGCGCGGGCAGTTTGTTCCCGGAAGGTACGAAGCCGATGCGTCGTTCAAGCGCGACGGGCGGTGGCGGTATTTGTACCGTGACGTCGTGAAGAATGCGTATACTTATGCCAGATTAAGATGGACGAAGGGGTCGACGGGGTTAATATCGAGTACGTGCCTGCGGAATGTACCCTGCCGCCGCTGTCGGAGGTGCCCGGCGGAAAAGAAGGGACGGTGGTGAGGAAGTTTGATATTATACAGGTTGCGACCGAGGGTCGAGGACGCACTACGCACCTCCCATCGTTTCTGTCAAGGTGCCGAATTTTTCAGACAGTTTGGCGCGGGGAAACGGTAGCCGGCGAAGGCGTCGGATGGGTTACTTTTGTCGATTCGCCGCTGCATAAGGTACAAGGCCGTCGTGTTGAGGGAAGGTCAAGATCCTCACGGCTTGCACACGGCGTTTACGGTGCAGAAGGGCGTCATTCGCGGCGGCGTCGACGGGTTTTAGGTAAAGGGGGTGGGACATTCAGTTACCCAAGGATCCGGAACTGAAAGAGGCGGAGTCTGCTTCTTCCAGCCGTATGACGGCAAAAGAAGAGGCTGGTGCAGTTGAAAAAAAACCCGGAAAGGATTCGAAACGCTGGAAGAATGGGTTGGGTCCGAGGAGTCTAAGTCTCAGAAGTGGGAAATGCTCAGGTGGATCCGACCCTGCGAATCGGAGATTTTCCCGAACGCGAGGATGTGGGATAAAGAGCGCACGCTCATGAATTCTATCAAGGAGGCGGTTAAGGGCGAGTGGGAGTGTCGGTACGAGAGCATCAGGGGCCCGCTTTCGGGTAGTCTGGCGGGAATTATTAACTCTATGGTTCACTCGGATTCGAACCTCCGCCTTCTTATCCGCAAGCTCCCGTCTAGGCGCAGGCTGGAGGATTTTGCCGTCGAGGAGGTCGAGAGGCTCGCGCTACCCGCGCAGGCTTCGCAGACGGGAACAGCCGGCGAAGACGGCCAAGAACCCATCGCGGTCGTGAATAAGAGGTGGAAAATGCCAAATCCGGTACGGGTTTCAAGATGAGTTTGAATTCCGTACCCATACCACGGAGCATCAAGGAAGGCGATACCGAAGCGCTCGCGAACGAGACGTATTGGTTAGAGCACGAGGATCTCGATTTTGAGGCGAGCCACACTTGGGAGTACAGGTCGTGCGGCGAGTACATGGTCCTCTGCGACGACGTCTCCGGCCGTGGACCTAGCACCGTTAGTTTGCTTCAAAGCGGGTATCGCGGGTACGGAAACGGTTTCAGGAAAGGGAACACGCGAATAAGGATCCGAAACCTGCTGCTGTACGTAATCTCATACTCGCTAAAGACTCGGACCTCTTCTGGCAGCGGCAGATGCGGATACGGCTTAGGACTATAGCGGAAGGCGACGAAACCGAGAGGGTTCGTCGAAGTAGACTACTTCGTCGACAACGACGGCCTCGCGATGACGAGTAAAGCCGTCGTGTACTCTTCCCGGAAACAGATATTAACCCTACGCACGTCGGGGCCGGAACCGAACGTCACTACGTCCGCGAGGAGCATACTTGAGTTTCACGTATTAAATCTTGAGAACGGACATACAGTTAGCGTGCTTAACCTCCCGAGGAGGAACAGGACATCTCGGGACGCAGGTGGTACGGATGGATATCCTTCGCCGTGAGCGATACGCACCTCGTCGCGTCCGTCGGCGGTACGAAGGCTCCCGATAACGCGAGGGATGTATGGGAGAGTCGGAGGCAGAGCCGGTACGGGAAGAAGGCCGTGTACGTGTGGCCGCTGGATAACGATGAGGAGGAGCCGCAGTACCCGAAGTGTAAGTACATACAGCCCACGGGGAGGTTGGGCGCGCAGCTGGACGGGTACGAGTGGTGGACGAAGAGGGATAAGTACGTTAGTATTAGTAGGGACGGGCGGTACGTCGGTGTTAGTTCGGATTGGTGCTTTGCTGTGTTCGATATGTGGAGGGGGCGAGGTTGGAGAACGTTTATAGGGGTGCTGTTACTGTATGAGAATTCCTCCCCCGTTTCCAAATGGTAATTTTCGAAACATCACGATTTAATTTTTGATAATTAATATTGACTATCTACAAAAAAAAAAAAAAAAAGGCCAACCCGACCACGCCCTTGAACATCCCTTCATCCGCCCACTCCGCGACGGCGACAAGAACTGTTTACCCTGGAACGGTTATGGTTGAAATACCGCGACGTTTTACAACCACCGCCGCCGCCACCGCCACAACTTCCCCTCCTAATCCGCATAATACACCCCACGAAACAGAATTAAAGTCCGGAATGGTATACGTCAACGCACACATCCTCCGCCACCTCCTCGATGGCGTAAAACCGTATGATCCTTCCGATGCCGATACTATGGTTACGCACGAGGAGTGGCGGCGCTTTTTGAGCCTTATGGGGAGTTGGTATGGGCCTGGCGGGGGTAATGTCGATGGGACTCTGATGAGGAAGGGAGTGTTAGCATGTCGGATAGTGACTCCGACTCGATATCCGACTCTGAAGAGGATAGTGATAGCGATGGGGGCAGTGATGATAGCGATGATTTTTACTTCGCGGAGGGGGATGTCGATGCGCTGGCGTTCGGTATGGAGGGGGATATGGATTTGATTTATGGTGATGGTGAGGAGGAGAGTGAGGGGTATACTGATGACGGGAGGAGGATGAGAGCGACGGTGATGAGGAGGAAGAGGGGGCGGTGGGGAGATGGGGATGGGGATGGGGATGGGGATGGGGATGTTTTCGTTGAGTGGTGTTAGGAGGATTGCGAGGGAGATGAGGGAGCTTGCGAGGCTGCTAGGGCGGGGAGGTTTCGTGGGAGGAAGGTGCGGGGGAGGGAGAGGGTGGGAGGAGGCGGGACCTTCGGGGACGAACGAAGGCGGCGATAACGCTGATGATGACGTAGATTAGGGGTGAAGGGGATTATCGGTTGTTTCGCTGAAGAGTCAATTTGTATTTTTTTTTTTTCTTTCTCTTTATTTTGTGAAGGAGAATGTTTATAGTTGTAGGTTTCAAGGCGTTTCTTTTTTTCTTTTTTCTTTTTCTTTTTTCTTTTTTCTTTTTTCTTTTTTCTTTTTCTTTTTTCTTTTTCTTTTTTCTTTTTTTCTTTTCTTTTTTTTTTTCTTTTTTCTTTTTTCTTTTTTCTTTCTCATGTTCATTAACTAATGGTTTGAGGCCATTTACGTGGCGGTTTTTTGACCATCACGGAGTGGTTTGACCGTTTTCACATAGCCGCAGCTTACTACCGGTAGTATCGGAACAGAAAAAGTCTGGTTCCTTTCGAATTTGTATTGCACTCTTAACAGTTGTAAAATTGGTTTGTACTCAGGAGGGCGAATGGAGCGTTCGGCGGCTCCTATCACTAGCTTTCCAGTTTTTTTTATTGTATCGCTTTATTGTTTGTGGATGCTTAACTACTAGCAACTTGTCTTCGATACGTCTGGAATACCGAGACGTAATTCACGACTGGACATATCGAGCTACCATGAGGTTAAGTTCTTTTTTCTTTTTTTAAACCTTTTTCTTTATCCTTTTTATTAGGGGTTTTTTTTTTTTTTTTTTTCGATAAAGTGACCGATAATAATATGAAATACTGCAACAGAAACCGCTTCCGCAACATCGAAGGGAAAAACTTTAGCGCGTTCGGCTACGACTCCATTCCGCCCTCGCACGATGGGATGAAAGAGACGGTTGATAGTCTAGTAACTTAGTAAAAAAAATTTTTTTTCTCATCGAGGAAATACTACTAAGGATAATGAAAAGAAGTGATGGGGGGGGGAAGTATCATGTCGGTTACATACATTAGGTAGAAGGGTTCAAAGAATAGAAATATCAAGGCTGTTTTTTAAAAAAAATGAAATGAAAGTGGGTACAGGGCACAAAAGAATTAGACGTTTCAAGTCAATCTGAACGACTAACGTCTTGCCGCCTCTTATCACGAGCTCTGGTTTTCCTTTATCCTATTCATTCATTCTTTTGTAATATATACGTATATACACAAGGCGGCACGGTCAGTCTCGTAACCAGATTCTATTTTTTTTTTTTCCTTCTAAAACTGCAACTTGGGCACGGTAACCGTCGATAACCTCTTCTTAGTTTCAGAATTCGAATCTGAGGTATATTGAGAATTGCTAGAAGGTTAATGGTGTATGGGAAAGATAGATTTTTCTTTATATATACTTCCATATTTCTTTTTTCCCCTTTATTTTGTATTATGGAACGAGTTGGGCGGGAAGTGGTATCAGTATATGCCTTCAAGTATTCTGATATGTTCTTTATGTAAATTTTCCATTCGACCGGTTCTGAATAAACTTGAAGCTTTGTTATATCCTGCAAGCTCAAAGAGTTCTTTTCATTTTAGAAGTATTTAAATAGATCGGCCATCTTTTTTTCTATCCAGATGATTAACTGCTACTTAGTGCTTTTCTTATTTCTCTCTCTCGACTATAACGGCTCGCAAACTCCTAGAAGTCTATATATCATGGCTACTAATAGCACTAATAATAATAATACGTACCGCGCCTGGGATATAACCCCCACAAGCATCAATGTCGACATTGCCATACGTCAATGTCTACTCCTATTACGCTCTGCAAGTAAGGGGGCTGGAATCCGTGGTTGTCTCTGCCGGTAAGTTTATCCTTTTCTCTCTCAACCATTTTTCCTCTAGCGTTGTTTGAAAGTAACTGACAAGGAAAAATACTATATAGGAACCGCTTCTGCTCTATGAACCGGAGCACTTTAGCGTATTTGCCTGCGATGACCACGATTTACTAGATACACCATCGTCACCAAAGGATGAAAACGCCAGTTAATCGAGAACGGATTGGGAAGATTGGGGATGCAAGGGGATCCGTTGAAGGAATGGGTTTAGAGTTCTATCGATAGAGGAAGTTCAAGTTGTCTAAAAGTTCGTGAAAAGGCGTATGGGGAGGTATCATCATGTAACACCGAGAGAAAAGAACATTTTGTCCTTGATAACTAAAAGTCATATTTACATTGAATCGCAAAAAGTGTTATAGGACGCTAAAAAAAAATATAAAATAAAAAACATGAAAACGATGAAAGAAAGATAAATGAAATGAAATAAAAGATAAAATTAGCCTAGTATCCCCTCCGACATGAAACGGGGTTTTTTTTTTTGTCACCAGGGTTCATGGAGCAAGCTCGATAGCAGATCTTTATTTCTTCCGCAAAGTGCTACCGGCTGACGACGTTCCTTTCATGAATACCGCTAAGGTTGTCGCGCGCTTTAAATGCGGACCTGGTTGATATCGCAAAGCATATATGTGAAAGGAAACCTTGGAGCTAAACTTAGAAACTCGTAGAGACTTTCGGCGGCGTCAGGACATGCTAAAAGACAGTCTTCGTGGGCGGCGACGACACCGCTAAATACTCCCGATGAAGGTGTCGATTAGAGACGAGGTTACGGGGGCCGTTAGTTGTTCTCTGATCAATCAACTTGTTTTTTCCTCTAATAATGGTTTAACCATTCGCACAGCCACACTTTACTGCTAGGACACAAATTGTCCTTTCTTTGTATTTTGCATTCCACTTTAGCTGTGTAAATGGGGTTTAAATTTGATACCAAGATCAAAGAAAGCTATGTCGGTTTCAAACGACTCGCCTAGCAGCGGGTTGCCGGCCGAGTTGATCCATTGCTGGTATATCCAAGTCTGAACAAAAAAAAAAAAAAAACGTTTCAATGTTGCGTGAAATTATTTTAAACTAAATTTCAATGAATGTATAAAAAACTTTTTATGATTATTTCGATATTCTAAGTTATATAAAATGCTTTCTTAATTGACAAACACATATAAAAGCCTTATATAAGACTTTAAAAACGGTACAGATTGCTTTTAGGATGATTATACATATCTTGTATTAGTTTTCACAAAAAAAAATAACTAACGATCATCTTAGAAAACAAGTTTTTCTTTGTAAAGGTATTTATATAACGTTTATATAAGGCTTCAGTTCGACTGGCAATTTTCTGTTAAGTTGGAAAGAAACAGTGAACAAAGCAGAAGGTTTAAAGATTGACCACTATCCCCGCTTCTGTCAATTCTCCGATTCTTATTCTTTATTGTGTATACTAATCAAGTGCTAATTTGCGATCACTATTAGGCAACTGTAATCGATATGATATTGAAATCCTTTACAAATGCAATGCGATTTTTACAAGTCAATATCTAAAGGAATAGCCATCACCGCCTTCCTCTCGAACCTGCTGAGTCCCCCCTCTCTCAAAACGGCTGCTAATCAGCCTTGCCAGCATCGTCACTTCGACATAGTGCCACTAAGAAGCTCTTAGCTATATTTACTAAGCTGGCGAGCATCTAGTACCGTTTTCCCTTAATATTCAAATATCTATAAATATTAGCGCCGCAAAAACTATCGCAGCAGTGCTATTAAACAGGGAACTACCGCAATAGTACTACTAATTTCTAACATCGAACGGCACTGAGGGCATTAAACTCGCATGGCATCAAATACCATCGACGGGTATTAAAGGCACGAACAGTATTAACGGTATCACGCAAATATCAGCGATATCAGATAAACATTTGATATATTGACGGCAGTAGCAACAGTAACAAACGCTCGAGCGGCATCAAATGCTATCAAACATTATTGACAAAGCGGCGACATTGCTCTCATCAGAGGAGGAGAAGGGCATGGGTAGCCATTTTTAGATGGGGAAGAAGAGAGGAAGAAAAGGGGGGGGGGGGGCGCGACTGTAGCAGTACCTTATCTTAATTACCATCTAACTATCTAGGAGAAGTATCCTATTCATTATATTATCTATATGGGTATGTAAAAAACAGGCCTCTCTCCATCGCTACACCACCATTTATACCAGTTACAGAAACCTCCAGATCTCTTTCCCATTTCGTGTTCCCTCACCTTTTCGGGAATAACCGACAACAACAAATGGGGTGGTTCGAGTCATGGAAACAAGACAAGTTACAATTTTCCAGAGTAACAACATCTTTCAAACCCTTCTCGCTCGCTTTTGGAGTCGAATTTCAGGTGCTATCGAGACGTCTAAGCGGTAAACTGAAAGTAGAATAACATGGGAAAGGTGGATATTCCTTTGTATCTCATATTTCCTACTCACATACATCACGGAATGAGGGAAGTCGCTTTCGTGATATCGAGCTTACGAGATTTGATGGTCTCCGGTTGGGCCTGCATGTTTTATATCATCAAGTCCTGGCGCGGTCCAGATACTATAAGTTCAAAATCTGAAGTATTTTTATTCTGTTATTATTATTTTTTTTTTTAGTAGTATTGAAATAACCTTTTTTTGCGCCTCAGTCGGAGGAACAGCTACTTCCTTCTTTTCCTTTCCATAATAATCATACTCTAGAATCTATACTTTATAACTATTAGTCCTAGGAATACCCCGAACATACATCAATGTCTACTCCTACCGCGGATAATGCCGCAACTGCCCAACCGAATGATCAAGCTCTCCAGCGGCGAACATTTACGCCCTTCCCACGGACCCGGTGGCCGCCAGCAGGCGTTAATGGACGTTGCGTACGGTAGGGAAGAGGGGGGAAATGGGGATGGCATCCGCGATTGTCCCTGCCAGTAAGTTACCTCTCTTAACTTTTTTTTTTTAACGTTTGTTTGAAAGTAACTCATAGAAAAAATACTATATAGGAACCGCTTCTGCTCTATGGACCGGAGCACTTTAGCGTATTTGCCCGCGATGACCACGGTTTATTAGATACACCATGGTTATCAAAGGGTGAAAACGCCAGTTAATCGAGGACGGATTGGGAAGATCTTTTTAACTTTTTTCTACTCTGTATTCATAGAATGGCTTGTATTATAAAGAAACAAATATAAACCGCCAGAAAAAGTACTCCTCACGTTACAGCGTGATAAAAGTACATGTAGCGAGTATCTTGGTATTATCCATAGCTAAATAATTCCTTAAAATTTCATTCAAAAGAACGTCCTCTCGTGTGTTAATATTCCTTTTCTCTAAAATGATTTCCATGGTTACCGCCCACCACCATATCGATTCTCATAGTAGGACGTCTTCGGTCTCGATATATCTGGGGCCATTGCGGAGTTGAAGAGAAATTTTAACATGTCGATTAAGCTATTGTTGGAACGGCATCATTATTAATATATTGTGTAGATAACCTCACTAACCAGCGCTTGCCCATACCACTGTTCCAACAACTATGCTCTCGTTTAAATCTTTCCATTTTGAGGGCCTCAGAGCGCTGGACTTTTGTTCTTTTTCTTTTTCCTACTTCGTAGAATCAAGCGGAAAGAAAGGAGAGTATCATCTTTATCTGTTTTTGTCTCCCCCTCTTTTTTTATTCGAGTTCGAGACAGACCACAATGTTCACCTCAGTATAGCCCGATATTTAAACACTACCTACGTGCCTTCGGGTATTCAAACATCACAGAATTCCACGGCATTAAGAAAGGGATTACGCTTCATTTTCTTTTTCATGATGCAACTCCAGTTGGTCAATCTGATCTTAATTGTGCTTTAGACTGCGACTAAGGTCGGGCCATTGCATATCAAGTGCATATCAAGAAATTACAAAAAAAACAAAAACTTTGGATTAAAGATTTCTTAACTCCATTTTTATACTTGATGACTACATACCCCATAGCTACTTTCCTATTCTCTGAAATTCCTTAAGACTTTTAAATAGAATAATAACATTAATAATTGTAGGCTCAAGCTTTCTAAATCATATATGTGAGCGAAAGGATTTTATTAAGCATAAAGATTAAAATACACAAGTTATAGGCATTTCTGTCTTGAAATACATATGAATATAGCTAGCCATAACTACAATAATGCTAATAGCAGGAAGGATAATGAGTTTCTTTTTATTAAGAGCTTAAAACCTAAGGTATTGGCCAGATGCAGTGGCATCGCGGGTATTTGCATGGCGGTTGTCAAGGAGAACAAGTTTTACACGACAACATCAATAGATAACCAACATGGAGTATAAAACCTATTTGCGTGCAAGTACTCAAAAGCTTGGTTCTCCTTGATGGTTATTAATATGCAAATACCCGCGATATCGTCGCATCTGGCTCAAAACTCTTAAGTCTGAGCACTCAGCAAAGAACTCCGTTGTTTTAGCACCATTGGCGGCGTACGCAATCGTACTTAGCAGACTTTTTATTCTCGTATTTAAGGGTAGACGTGCCTCTCAATTATGTCTATATTTCTTTACGCTCCATATAATCCATTTCCCTCAATATACGATCTGCCAAGTTTGAAACTGCAAAACCTTACATAGCTTACGAGAAAAAATGGATGACATAGAGGAGAACCTAAGGGACGAGTTTTTTGAGAAGACATTGCGAAAGCTATGACAGATGTTTGGGAGAAGTATCACTATGGAACCACTACGCCGCTGCAGCTACTTCACCGCTCTGGTTTGGAGCCAGCCAACATCGCCAAGCTCATAGTCGAAGGCAAAGTCGAATCCGGGATTAAAAACGTTACGGGCGCGTTTGGAATTGAAACCCTGGTAAACGACGACCGTTTTAGCATCACAGACTGCACCGGCTACGCCTATGTCTTAAAAAAGACTCTTGAAAACTATGGGCGGCTATCGGTGTCGAAATAGATTTCACTGCTACCCCACTCATACCGCCCTCATTGCCACTTGCGGAGGCCAACAGCATCTCATCGAATGTTGCTTTTACGACAAGCCATTGCTTTTAGAGGTCCACAAATTCTACGTATCGCCAGCATGCACCGAGGAAGGAAATCTCTACTACCTGGGTAGTGTAGATAAGTTTTACGTTACAAGGTATAAAATATTATCTATCTCGATGGTGCTATAAAAGTTAATGGCAATCGTCACGGCAGTGCCTTGTATAAAACTAATGCCGTGCACTGTGTTTCAAATTTGTAGCGTAGGAAGGATGACGAGCCTCAGAAAATGCTCAGTACACCTCAGGTTCCTTACAACCATCTTTCGCTCTCGGCGGTCAGGCTTCATACGTCCTCCTTCTTAAGTGAGTCTATACATGTTCCTCAGTTAATTTAGTATATCTAGTTTTTTTTTTCTTCTTTTCTTTTCTTCTTTTTTTTTTTAAAAACAAAAATAAGAGAAAAGCAAGGAAAACGAAGGGGACGGGTTTAACCCCACAAAATTTTAGATTCGTCGGAGAGTGGAAATAGTGATAGTAGTCGCGTACAACGTTAATTCTGAAATCTAGCTTTCCGCATTAGGGACACTTATCCTACAATAGAGGCTAAGATCCGTCTTATTATTGAGACCGCTGTGCTCAAGTTGACGTACAGAGGAGGTAAAGAGAAGAAATTTAAGCTTAAGAACGCAGGTGAGAGACAGAAGCTGGAAAGAAACATAAAAGAACTCCAGCTGGACCACTCCCAAGACCTCAAGGATATTTGGGAAATTTTCTTTGAAGTAGGGAAGCTTTTGGAGGATCAAGGAAGAGATACTTAACATGAAAGGTAAAATGAAAGGACAGGGCGGGGATTCTCTCCATCATCATCACCATTGCCTTCATTACTATCATGACTATCGCGATCTCTCTCCTTTCCCTTTGTTGCATCATTTTCCCCCGTTGCGCTCGCGCTACGTACTATAAAATTTTCTATTCCCTTTACGAGTACAGAAGCCTTCAACGCAAATATTCCAGCTTTAGCATATATTATGGGGGAGTATTCCCTCTAAGGCTTTTAAGATACCCTAGAAGAGAAAACCCAGCTTAATATTATTGGTTATTCCGCTAAAGCAGCATTATAAATAGCGATGGTTATTGGTATTATTAACGTCTAGATAGAGGGGAATTGCAGCTCCTTATATACACAACAATTTCATAATATTTATTAGGCCTCTTTCTAAAGAAATTATATATACTCTCTCTAAGGTTGTAGGATCCTGAACTTAAGCATATAAAGCGAAAGCTCACGAGAATAAAAAGGAGCTTTTCTATTAGCTTTATAAGAGTTGGCATCGTCGCATAGCAATGGTTTGATGTACTTTCTAAGACCCTCGAAGTTAGACCGCGTTTAAAACTCTAACGTAAACAAAAATAATAATCATTTAATAAGTAAAATATCTGAATTTCAATATTGCAATCCTTTTTGAAACAGGCAGCAAACGTCCAAATATTTTTATTTTGAATTTACTACTCCTCATCGATGAACGAGAAACTACTTAGCTTCTCCACTCAAGTCTTTTACAAGTATCATCACAAACAAAACCCTTATCATAACGCCCGTCATGACTGGCGGTCGGTCCATCAGCAACTCTACTCCCTCCTAATACTCCGACGAGAGCCGCGAACGCCAACGCCAACGCCCTCTACTCATCCAAGCGCCGCCATCTACCTTCCACCTGACACCAGCCTAGCACCGCCGCCGACGCAAACCTCATAGAGCCCCCCCCCCCCCCCCAAGAAAAGATAAGGACTAAACCGAGCATCGGCAAATAAGCTACGCCGTTACCTCGCCTTATTCTTCGATCTGACTTTTAGGTCTGCCCCGCTATAACTCTCTATCTACTACCACCGCATCCCGCCGCCGATATTTAAGCCGAAGTCGTTTATACCGTTGCAGGCTAATTCCGAAGCCCGCCAATAAGCCTTAAAAGACATTATAGACGGAAGGAAGAGGGGAGAAATGGGATAACATCTGCGGTTGCCCTCGCCGGTACAAACTTACTTTTTTTTTTTAAACCATTGTTTTGGTATGAGAGAGTATAGTGACTGATATCATATTTATTTAAAACTGCTACCGCTATACCGAAGGGAAGACTTTTTAATGCGTTTGCTTATGATGATGCTTATGATGATGATAATTTGTTAGATATACTATCGTTTTGGGGGACGAAAGTGACGGTTAATATAGAGGATCTTGTGTTCTTTTCTATTTTCCCGATGAAGATGGTTTGGGAGAAGTTACCACTACGTTACAACAACACCGCTGCAGCCTTTTGCGCTACTTAGATATGAAGCCCCGTCCGATATTGCACAATGAAAGGAAGTTATGGGGAGAATGTATCATGTAATAGGCAGTACGTTCAAAGAATCTAAATGTCAGGCTTCTTTGAAAAATGAAAGGGGGGAATAGTGTACAAAGAATTGGACATTTTAGGTCAATTTGAACTGCCAAAGTCTTACCACCTCTTATTACGAGCTCTAATTTCTTTTATCTAATCCCATTCATTATTTGTATACATACTCAAGTGCTAAGTGGCTCCTCTCAGCATGGCTATTACGAGCTTTTTTTTTTTTTTTTTTTTTTTTTTCAAAGTAACTGTACCTGTCGACACCTCTTTTCTCACTTCTGGAATTTGAGGGATACTGAGACGCTAGGAAACTGAAATGGAGAGGATTTAAAAAGGACGCGTTTTATTATATCTCGGTATTTCCCTTTATTACTTGTACTATGGAAGGAGTGGGGGGAAGTGGTATCAAATATAAGCATATCATGTTTTTATGTAATTCACACTGACAGGTCTGAAAAAAACTTGAAGCCTTTCGTCCTATAAACCCAAAGATTTCTTTATTTAAGAAGAAGTATTTAAATGGGATCCTCTTTTTTTTCTATCAGTTAATTACTTAAGTAACTACTGCATCCCTCTTTTCTTCTATTTTTCCCTCCGGACAACATCTCATAAACTCTAGGAATTTGTTATCATGGCTACTAATAGCACTAAGAATATTATTATAATAACGCCTCTCCGCGACTACCGCGACTGCCTTCCTTTTCCTTTCCATAATAATAATACTCTAGGATCTATTATCATAAAACTAAATAGTCCTAGAAATACCCCGAACATGCATTAATGTCTACTTCTACGTGGATAATGCCACAACTGCTCAACCGAATGATCAAGCTCTTCAGCGGCGAACATTTACGCCTATTTTTACGGACCCGGTGGCCCTCTAGCAGGCGTTAATGGACGTTGCGTACGGCAGGGAAGAGGGGAAAAAGTGGAGATGGTATCCGCGATTATCCGTACGGTAAGTTATTTTCTCTAACCTTTTTTTTTTTTTAAAAAAAACCCCTTTTGTTTAAAAGTAACTGACACACAAGTACAACACAGTAATCGCTTCTGCTCTATCAAGAAGAACACTTTAGCATATTTGCGTGCGACAACGATGATTTATTAAATATCTCGCCCTTTGGACGATTGAGGAGACCGCTTTTGCTCCATCGAGGAGAACACTTTAGCGTATTCGCTTGCGATGACGACGACTTGTTAAATATCACGTCTTTGGACGATGAGGATGAAAAGCGGTTAGTTAAAGGTAGAATATTTTTTCCATCGAGGAAATTGTTTAAAAGTTCGTGAATCATATGAAGCTAAAAATAAATAGAAAATAATTTAAAAAAATACTTAAAATAACATAAAATAAAAAAAAAACATGAAGGAAAAATGAAATGAAATGAAAATGAAGTGAAATAAATGAAACATAAAAAGTATCTTTGTCGAAGCACTCATATGAAGGGAAGCCTCGAAGATAGACTTGAAAACCTCATAGAGACTTTCAGTAGGCACTAAGACCATGGCAAAGGACAGCCATGGTAGCGTGCGCGTTGATCAAAGAGGAGGTTAAGGGTTATCAGTTGTTCCTTGAAGAATCAACCTACTTTTTCTTCTTTTCCTTCCCTTTTTCTGTTAGGGAGAATCACTTTGGTGTTTAATAAGTTTGAAGGCCGTGTATTTTCTCCTTCTTTTGCGGATTCTTTGCATTGTACTTTTTATCAAGTGCAAATGGTTTTAATATTTGGTATCAGCGATGAAGCATTCGGGTTTCAATTGAAAGAAATAGTGAAAGAATGGAACGTTTAAAAAGCATTATAATCGTTTATATATATATATTAGACTTCCTTTTTATTGCGTAAAGTTCGCAAGCAATGAGTATTCGAATAACTGTTCTTCATTTGTAACTGCCATTTTCAAGCATTTGCAAAATATAAAGTCAAACGGCGGGGAACGAAGATTTACGTTGAGCAGAAACACTAAATCAAAGATATGCCAGGTAATAGGCACGTCTGTCTTTTAAATATAGTAGATACTAGCTAGGACGGCTACATATTACACTAGTGGTGTTAATAGCAAGGAAGGAATGGCGGAAGTTCTTCGTTGAGAGCTCAAACTTAGGAGAGTTTTTTTTTTTTTAGCTAGATACAGCGATCTCATTAGTTAAGTATTTTTTATATAGCGTTTGTGAAGGAGTACTAAGCTTCCATAATTGTGATTGTATGCGCCAACAGGAGCAAACTGACGGGTCGGAGTCATAAACTTTTTCAAAAGCAACGTTATCTGCCGAGTACTTTTATATATACTCTCTGTTGGAGTTGTGTATATTGAACTCGAGCATATAAAGCAAAAATTTAAAGCTCGCGAGAATGAAAGCAGCTTCCGGTGGGTTTTCGTGGTTACACACTTTATATTGTAAATAAGTGAAGAGCCGTCCGGTAGCCGTCCTGCTCCGGCATTTCACGTAGCTACCGTACAATTTAGCAGATATGCACCAGTGCTTGATTCGATTCGGGGAGCACGGTGATGCTAGGCTAGTGTCTATCAATCAGATATTTCTCAAAGTAGATGAAAAAGCAAGCCAAAAAAACTTTTGCTTAGAACCCGGGTGCTTACTCGATATGTAGATGTTCACTTTGTGGGTAGGTTCTTATCCGCTAAATTATACGGTGTGTAGGTAGCCTTTTTCCTCCAGCAGGGAGGTTATAAAAATTGGTAAATCTAATTCGCTTAATGCTGCCTCCCTAGCCCTGGATATTATTTGTTGACCCCTTAAAGTAAATAATAAAATAACGTGGAACCAGCCGCTCCCATGAGCATTCCATATGGTTGCTCGCCTCTTGGAAGTAAGATTCACTGCGAGGTAGAGGTAGGTGTAGAGGCGGAGAGGCAGAGGTAGAGTTGGCATAGACCTTCCTTTGCTTGAAATCTTAAGTTCCTCTGCGCATGTCTGCCCCGCGTCCCCTCGTCTGCGCCGGTCTTTACGCCCATCTGCCTCTGCACCTGCCTCTACCTCGCAGTGAACTCTTACTTCAAGAGGCGAGCAGCTATTTATCAAGCGGTTATGCAGTAGTATTAAGAAATACACGTTTATAAAAGGAGTTCAGCATTATATTACATTTAGCAATTGCCCAAACGTACCCATTAATGGCCATTATTTATTAGTGGTTTAGCTATGATATTACTTCCTCAGACCTTCAAAGTCAAGAGGCCTTGAAACTCTAAGTTACACCGAAGATTAATATTGGATATCTCAGTAAGTAAAATAAGTGACTTCTGAACTTTAATCCCTTTGGAAGCAGAGTAAAGAATGAACGCCATAAAGGTATACAAAAGAAAAGAATGAACGTCGCAATAGGTCATAGCGGGTCGAATAAGAAGGAAAAGGAAAAAGAAAAGGAAAACCTTGGCCAGCTTAATATATCTAAATATACACAAACGAGTGACAATGCAATAAAGCAACCCAAGCACAAATGATGAAGCTTCCTAGTCTCGATCACACTCCCGACCAGCAATAGATGGCTCCCAATACCATGGATCAAATTCCTACACGCATTACTTAGTCTACGCTGTCATCCATTAACAGTCGGGAGACTTTCGGCTAGTTGACGGTGGTCTCGTCTTCGTCTATCTGGAGGTCAGTGTTGGGGCAAACCCAATCCCGGTTCATGATCCTGGCGGCAACGTTCGACCCATCGGCGGGTGTCTCATCGAGGAAACGGTCAAGTAAGTAGGTTCTCTCGAGCGGGAACATGAGAACTATCTCGCCAAAAGCCGATGGGTTTTGGTCTAAAGTTTACTATTATTAACCAACGGTAAATAATAATCCGGGGATGCATAAGATGCTTTATCTTTAAAAAATGACAGAGGAATAATACTGGCCCGTGTTCCCCCCCGGATGTTCATCGTCGTCTTCTACAGAAGACTTTCTGCTTAGCTCTGAGTTGCTAGCCGATGAAATGTGCAAGGGGCTTGAGTCGATGGCGATGATGATCAAAGAATCGACACTGCTAGACTGGGGCGAATATGAATGGACCGTGTCGGTCGGATAGAAATGATTCCGTGGGCATCATCGGGGCCGGAGTGAGTTGCGATGTCGTCCGCGCTAACAATCTGCAGAGAGGTTAGAGACTCGACCTCTTCAAGAGCGTTATTCGGAACTCCATCGGTATTCGTCTGATATCCCGCAGTGGACATCTAAATGAGTTGATTCTATGTTATTTGGCAGTTTCTTGATGAGAATGGGACTAGAGCAAGACAAAAGTTCTTGTCAGAAAGCCTAACGTGGATCTATCTTCTATTATTATGTTTTTCTTATTTAATATAGAATACTGTGTTGTAAATTATATTCATCGACGAAATACAAGAGGAAGCTATTCAGAAGAGAAGGGGGAAAAAAAAATGAAAAAAAAGAGGAAGAAGTAACGGGCTTAGTGCCAACGAGGGCACTTTTGCGTACCACAGAAGACCGTGCCGAGCGATAAATTTTCAATGATTGTCGGTGTATTAGACAACTAGATCTAAACGGCCTGGGGCCAAATAGAATAAAGTACGGATTATCTAATACTTGAAATATGATGGTAAACAAATATATTAAGGGAATTGAAAAACAAGAAAGATTGAGAAAAAAATGATTATATCTACATAGGCATGAGGACGTATCAATCGTTTTATACATTCTTCTTTCTACAGAACGGGTTCCCTCTCGGAGTACCCATATAACTCCTTTTTTTTAATTATCTTATAATTCCCTTTGGATAGCTTAAGGGAAACCAGGACTTTCTCCACTTAGCTGGGCTAAATTCACGCAAAACATAAGTGTACAGATGGAATTCGTAATATTCACAAAAAGAAACCTTTCGTGACTTCACGATCGTGGTGGTCTTCCCGGAGCTCTCAAACTCCCCAAATCGTTGGTAGTGGTTTTGAAGGGTTGAAGTCCGTAGAAGTATATATACTGTATACGGTAAAGAGACTGACACGTATCTATGCCTACTTAAGTGGTCAGAAAAATTAACTCCCACACCTCTTTTTATAACTTATTATTGGTTAGAATCTCGCTACTAAAGCTCCTGAATCCTGTGGACCGCGCGAGTGGATCGCACGAAGATTCGCAGGGGCCTGTGAACCAATAAGTTTTGATTCTGTCAACCTGTGCGGAGTATAATCGCGCCCCATGCGACAATCACAAATCCTGATCCGATCCCTGTACTCGCCTTGTAATCCTGCCGTTACCTATAATTTTACTTTCATATTTTGATAAAGATATATAAAGTACGTCGCGCGAAGAACCTACCGATATCCACTCGTAAAGCAGCCTTCACCAAAGAACCTAACTAAGTATGGTTAAAAAAAGAAAGTAATGAAAGAGTATGATTATTGTTCCCACTCGAATACTTGTATATACTTAATATATAACCGGGAAATTTCTTTTACGACCCCTGAAAATATAAATCTCGAGCAAAAGCCCTAAAAGTAGCCTGGAAAACGCCTGGAAAAAGCCAGAATATAAGTAAGTAAAAGGTGGAACCTCCTTGGATTCACAGTTAACTGCAGCTTGACTCTATTTACATTGTTGTTGTCAATATACATGGACTTGTATGTATATACATGCATTCGATTTTCGTTGAGGTTTTTGGCCAATAACAAGACAAGCGGCCAGTTGCTCTTGCCACGAAATTCTATTACTCAGATCGCTACGAAAACCACAACAAAACAATAAAAGTGGATATAGATAGAACTATACCCGGAAATGCCAGCTTAATAGCCATTTTCCCTCCTCGGACGACCGCTTTTATTAAAATATGAGAAAAAGACCCAAGTATCTCTACTTTCCTTCTACATCGTTCAGCGCTAAGAGGAGCCTCTTATGTTTCCATGTCCCAGCCGCTTGAACCACCGGCTCGTACTGCAGCGGCAATTCAAAATGACCAAAATTTGGCGGACCGCAATTCCAGCCGCCGTTTTAAGAGGGTGCGCTGCCAAAATGTCGGAAAGACGGAAAAGCATGCAAGTATAACGGAGGGTGCTAAAAAGTTCGGAAGAATGGGAAGCTTTACTGCCGCAGGATAGAAAGTGCGACCGATGTAAAAATACCTTTAAAACTCACGTCAAGGAGGCGACGATTTTGCGTCGATTTGTCAGAACCACCCTCCCTCCCTCGCTGAATATGATATTTGGCGTAATTTATCGGCACTGCAATCACCGCCGAAGTCACGCGCACGCATCTCTTCAAAAGACTGGAACAACACGATCAAACTATCGTAGAACTTCGCCATGAGAGACGAACAGCGGAGGAGATACAGGAGATTCTAAAAAGAGATGCCGGGTTTACCGTCAGGTAGGAACACAAGCGATATGGACGTGGCGAAAAAGACGTTTATGGTTCTATAACTAACAATTTATGATGAGTCTCTCCGCGCTAAAAAAACGGCTGGCTGATCTCGCACCTCTGCGACCGCACCATGCCCGTGAGCGAGCGGGACCGAAGCGCTTGCGCTCGAGTAGCCCCGACAACGAAGTGAGTGAAGCCTCAACGGGCTTTGCAAGCAAACGGATGAAGGACGGAGAACCAGAGTCCATAATCACAACTGACGATGGTGCGTCCGCTGGCGTACATGGTCTTGACGCCCTTACCGTCAAAGCAACGTCGTTAATCCTTCCGAGACTTCCGAGCTTTCCTATGCGAACCAACATAAACTCAATCGATAACCCGAACGTAAGCGATATCGGTGCGGTGCCTGTCGAAGCCTCTGAGGGCAGGTTTAGCGGCTTCAGTACTGAGAAGCATCAGAGGAAGCAGTCGCATTCAGAATCTGAAAGAGTACGCGATGAACATTTTGCTTTAAAGAACCAATAAACGAAAATTTTAAGAAAAGTTACTAACGTTCTGATAGACTGGGGCGAGACACCCGAAATTCCAAGTGACGGGATCAGGAAAGGAATCGGGGAGCGTCCGTTGCTCCTGCAGCGCCTATAGCAGACATGTCTCAGTCTCACGAGGAAAGAACCCGATTACTCACGATGCATCATCTTCTCGTCGTATTGCAAGTGTAGAAGGGCATCATACAGGCGACGAAAATTCTTATTTGATAAAGCTGCCATCTATCAGAATTCAAGAGCCACCATCACCGGACTCTGGTTTAACAGCGCTACATATGGCTGCGAGGTTCGGACAAGCGCGAGTTGTCCAGCGCTTAGCTGAACATAGTCGACAGCTTCTGAACCAGACTACCAAGCACGGCCGAACGGCGCTTCACTTTGCTGTAGATGAAAATCAGGAAGAGGTGGTACGGCGCCTCCTACAATTACCGGAGATTAACCCAGCGATAGCAGACGAAAGCGGTTGGACGCCGCTTCACATAGCGTGCCGGACGGGTAATCTTAATATCGCGTCTCTCCTCCTTAGAGCTGGCGAAAACCCCTATTCGGATACAGTGATGATAAGCTCTTTAAATGTCGCCATCGCATTCGACCAACATGACGCATTTGATTTTCTATTCAAAACGCTACAGACACGGAACCCGCCAGTGGATTGGACAAAAAGTCGGCCTTGGACCTCCCTGCATGAAGCGGCAAGAAGAAACAACCCACGCATTGCGAAGACTCTGATTCTCGCTGGTGCCAATGTTAATTACTACTATACCCGAATGCAAGAAAAGATTACCCCGCTTCATGTGTCATTGAAATTGTTCTGCAAATATGGAAACCATTCGAGGCGAGAGATGGACTCTTTGGTACCCCCGATTATTTCCCTCTTCCTTTTGTATGGCGCAGTTGTCAACGACCGGTTTTCGGATGGACGCAATGCTTTGCACATAGCGGCGAGATGGAATCTCTATGGAATTCTGCAACTGTTTCTCGAAAAATGCAAGTTACACGATATACTGGCTCAAGATTGTCGCAATTTGACGCCAATACATTGGGCAGCCTACGCTAATAGCGTCAACTGTATTGATCTTTTGGTTGAGGCTGAAGCCAAAAATGGCGGGACGTTGTCGCAATTGGAGATGTGCAGTCAATCCGGGCATACTGCTTTGCATCTGGCAACATTACGCAACAATCTTGAAGCTGTACGTTGTCTGATACGGCGTGGCGCAAAAATCGATACCCCGATGACCATGGGCAAACATCGCTAGTGCTGGCGATAAGAGGAGGCTTCAAGGCTGCCGCCGTCTGTTTAATTAATGCCGGCGCTGACGTTAATGCACGGGATAAACAAGGTCGAACCCTCTAATTTGGGCGATCTTACGGGAATCGCAAGCTACATTACCTGGAACCAGAGAGAAAACCCAGCGCTTTTCCAGACATGACCAAACTCAAGAAGATATAGACGATATTGTAGATCTCCTTATTGGGGAAGGAGCAGATCTGAGCGCTACGTCCGAAGAAAACCCCGCCGGGAAACCCACGGCTGAACTGGCAGTACCTAAGTTCGACGACGATTGGCTGAATTCATCTTTGAGGATGATGTTTACGAATTTGTCGAGTGCATTAATCCCGATGATAGTTCGTCTGAGGGTGCCCTTATGATCAAATCTCACCGACACCGGCCGTCAACGCTTCTAATACATCGAACAAAACTCACGCTGATCTGAATCCAACCCCTTTCAACCCAGGCCAGCTATCGAAAGAGCAACCTCACGCGAATACTATAATTGGCAACCCAGCCACTATGGGACCATCTTTGGGGTTTGTAATGGCCCGATGCTCTGGCGGATACATCCCAAGGTTCACGCGAAGGCGACCACACGCCAGCCGTGCCGGTTTGCGCAGGCTGTCAATTTCCTGTATCTCATTGCACCTATCAGGGAAAGGCTTGGGCTACTGCCAATCCTCCCGTAGGAGCCAAATGTGATAATTGTTCGGCATGGTGTATATCAGCCGCGAAAGAGTCATCATTTTCGCCAACTGCTGGACATGGACAGGTCTCCATTGCTCAACAACAACCGAATCCCAGCCGCTTCAAAGTCATCAAGTGCCTCAGATGTCATGTACAGAAAAAAGATGCACCTTCAAGCACAGGGATCTACGTTCTCTTGAGGAGTATAGGGCTGGTCATGATTCTACTGCATGTGACCAGTGCCGCGAAATTCGCTTTAGGCCTAAGGTTCATAAAAACGACGTAGCACTTGAATGCCAATCGCACCCCGGGCACTTGGGATCAAATGAGGCCACTTTTGGAAAAAAGTACCAACCGACCCACATATGTTAAGCTCAGTTCATCAAACATTGGCTATCGTAATCGAGATCCGGTAAGCCATGGAGAAACGGAGGTGATGCAACTACTCCTCCGTCGACTCTTCCACACTATTCTGCCTTAACTTCCCAGCAAGCCACCGCTCGACTCCAGGGCCACGGTTCAGAAGCGATCCACTAATCCGCCCAGCGGTTTTTTGGCATCCCCCCGCCTTAGCTTCACAGCAAGCCACTCCTGGATTTTCGGGTAGTGATTCAGAAGCGATTCAACTACCGCCTCCATCATCTCTTTCGCATAACTCTACCTTAACTTCACAGCAGCCACTACTGAATCTCCGGGCCGCGATCCAGAACCATCCGGAGAGGAAAAATCCAGCACCTTCCTTTGCAGCAATGTGGTAAGGCGTTTGGAAACAAGCAGAATCTGAGGAGGCACGAAAGATTTCAGCACGGTGAAGTCGAAACATTCAGCTGCTCGACGTGCGGTAAGAATTTCTCACGCAAAGACAACCTCGTGGTGCACCTCCGTGACAAGCACGGCGAGGAATATTTATCACACAAGAGGCAACGTGTGGAATCTCTAAAGGCTAAATAGCTCAGGCCTTTCGCACAAGTCGCCCATATTATGAACCAATGAGCCACAGGATCGGTTTATTTTGAGATAGCTTCGCGCATTGCCACCATTGATGGGAAGCTGCGGAATCCGTCGGCGAGTAGATTCTCGCAGAGAATCTCTAGACCTATAGAGCGTTCAAAAAAAACTGTGTTTTATCAGCCATTATTTCGTCTGATCATTTTCTTGCTGTGCATCTCAAAATCCTCCTCGCCACCTCTTCGATGATATTTACTTTATTATATTGATATTATCAGTCATTACAAGTCAAACCTTTTTTTCTTCGCCTCCCGTAGCTAAAATTCGGTATCTGCTCCTCCGCTTCTATCCCTCCAAAATCATCACCGCATTCTTATCATGACCCCAAGTTCCGCTACCGTTCACCTGCCCTGCAATGTATATCCTTGCCATTGATCATGAAACAACATCCACCACCCCTATAAGCGTTTACTCAAAGCGTTTAGTTCTTCTGCATATTCCGCTCGGTGTAACTCGGCTGTTATTCTGTCTGACTGTCTTTCTAGTTCGTTGAATGTTTGGGTGCGTCTTCCTTGGCTAATTTGCTAAACGACTTTGTACTCAATTATACCAATAGATTTCTAACACCTATATACCAAAAGGCAGTTCCAAATTGAATTCAGGAAGATTATATATAATTTGTGGCAAAGAATAGTATTCTCCCGGGACGGAAGAAATAAGGCAAAAGCCTGAACAGCAAAAAAGCACGGATGAATGAACGTCTACACACATATTCGTGACAATATAGTATGCATATGTACTTATCGTATTTCCTAACAGGAATTTAGTTAAAACACACAAGGTCATCGGTTCAAGGTCTAAAGGAAATCCATTAAGGGATATCTATACTTATAGGAAAACATTCGATTACTAGCGTTAGCGGAAGCGCCTTATAGCTTCGTAACAAAACTTAATCGCAATGATCAGAAGCTCTTGCCATGGAGGCTCTATAGAAACATTATTTGCCCTTATTGACGTTCGATTTACCAGTAAGCTTCAGTATTGTCTTGCTGAGACTAGTAGACGTGTCTTAAATCCTCAGCAAGCCCTAAGCCCTGAGCCAGTAAATGCCTCAAAGAAGCTCGTGGAATCCCCCGAAAAAGCAAACGAAGAAATCAATAGCTCCTATTGGCCAGGAGAGCTTAGAGGGCTTAGGGCTTAGGTTTGCCAAGTGAAAACTTTCAAAGCGAAAAAAAATTTTTTTGTTGATCTGAGCCACCAGTCAATTTTACTATAAATATAGCCTCCCCCCACCATCCTTTTAGAATTTTTTTTCCCTTTCTTCTCCAGCTCTCTTTGCCTTTTGGCTTAGATCAAGTGTAGTATCTGTTCTTTTCAGGTAAGCATCACCACCACCACCATGTCTTTCTGAATGATTATATATAGCCTTTTCAGAGATATGTGCTAACCATACCCCAGTTTAATCTCTGAAACACCATACGTTGGGTAATCAAGATTAATCTTGTTTTTGGATCTCGGTCGTTTGGCTCTGGGCTTGCCATCCTTACGACCACAGTGGCCTTGTTATTGCACTGTCTCAAGCGCCGCGAACCTCTTTTTCATCTCGTTTTCTTGGTTATATCCAAGAGCAAGGGGAAAAAGATGTTCTAGTGATATTTAGCTTTACTTATGTTCATTTCTGTAGTAATCATGAGCTTATGTTTTTGAGTTGACGGTTTTTACTGTATATATTTGAGTATATGGAGTACTGTCAGCTCAATAGACCCCCCAAAAAAATTTTTTTTTTTTGCAATAAGTAACTTTTCATGCGCTCTAGAAATGATAGAACCTCTAGCGACGTGATAGAATCTCTGAAAACTTTTCGCTTTCTCTCGGTGGTCCATGAGCTACTACCGCTCTATAAAAACCAAATCCCATAGATAGTCAGGTTGAAGGGAACACAGATACGCATGCTTCTTCCTGGCGCGCATGCAGTTCACGAACTCACTGTAGCATGCATTTGCTCTGGAAGTAGTAGTCTTCTGTAGTTGAGGCTTGATCCACTTATCCCTCTCTTTTTCTATCTAAAATGTTCTAGAGGGGCAAACCCACGATAAACCACGATAACCCCGATAAACCCCCGATAACCTCCATGCGGTAATTTACGAGTATCCATTTGATTCCAACGTCCGCTTATAAAAGTTTACTATGAGCGCCGTATCAGCGTACCGTACTACGGATATTAGTCTATGAAGTCTAGATGCTATGGGTATTCTCCGCTCGCGAAGTACATTTATCGTGTGGTGCTAAAGTTTTTTCATGCCAAGACTAACCTAATTCTCACTTCGAGCTCTAATGGAAGACAGTGCTTGCTCGCCGAACATCACCCCTAACGCGAATCCGTGAACAGTAAGTTTAATTATCTTATGACTTTCAATGCGCTCCATTTAGCGAATCGCCTTGGATTACACTGGACCTCGTTGTCCAAGGGTTTCAGCAATAGCGCGACTACCAAAGCGATCGAAGAACCCCTTGATCTTTTAAAACCAGTTCGCTACTCTTTAAGAGCCCTTGTAAATGCCAAACAGTTTCACGATATTACCAAAAGAACGCGAACTCGCGAACTCTTTACCGAGAGCTAATTCCCTGAGGTCAACGAAGGGATTTATCAACCATTAATCAACTGTCTATTAAGAACAACTTGGTGTCGTTAACCGTTCTTTTAGCTTTACAGTTAGCTCTTCGCCACGCCCGAGGACAAATCAATTCCGTATTTTCCGCTCTGATTAAGGAATGTCACAATCAACCCATGCAAACTGGCATCGATTCTTTCCAGCGTCGCTTTTAACTTTCGCCGTGGATTGAAACGATTCCATTTGATTCAAACAGTTAGCTGATCGTGTGTGAATTTTTCTTTTCATCCGATCTATTTTGAGCTAGTTTTTCGAAAGCCATTCCGCCTCGAGCTCTGCTTCTAAATCGTAAACACCCCTTGTATAGTTGCAGAGCTCACGCGCTAAGTTGACATGGAACGGAACCTTTTTCATCTACGGTAACTTCCTAGACCGATTGCGTATTCTTGTATGCTTACCGTTGGTAGTCTTTTTCGAATTTTTATCGATTTCTAGCGTCTTCCGGCTCCGGGATATTGAATCCCTGGTGCCCATGTGCGGTCTGCATCATCTGAGTGCCCTCAATTCCGAAATTTCAACAGGAAGCGGCACAAGCGCCAAAATCACATTTGCAACAAAGATTGCTTTCAATTGAATTCCAAGACTTTTGATTTCAGCGTCAGAATGGAACATAAAATCCGAGCCATCCATTCTGAAGCAGGATCCCTCGAATTTGAGGCTTTTGGAGGACTATATATTGCTGAAACAGAAGGCAGTTTGCTATCAAAGTTCAGCTGCTTCCCTAGGCCTTAGTATAATGGACTCCTTATCTGATAGAAGCTGCAATGAAGAGCAATTACCTGGGAAAACGAACATCTCCGATCCCGCAATTTCCTCTCAACCCAGGGACTCCTGCCGCATCGACATGCCCTAAGGGCGATAGCACGATAGAACACCGACTCCCCAGATTTGAACTTTGATAAAAGCCTCGCGGCTCGACGGCTTTTTCCTATCGATATGTGGGTCCGTGGGTATTTTCCTTCTTCCACTGATCAGATCCTCTTAATTCCTCTTCCAGCAGGTTTTCAACTTGATTTGCAATGTCAACTCGTGCGGAAATCTCGGAATACCTTCCGTACTTTTTTTTTAAGCCTTGATGCAGGAACTCACAATTTGCAATCGCAATTGGTTACAGAGAGGCTTTGGGACAATAGAACGTGACCAATTTTAGCCAGAGCATAATGCAGCCTCCTTTTTGAGGAGGGGCCTTGGATTCTTGTTATTCTTGCATGTTGGAGTATTCGGTTCATGAATCATGATCGAATAGAATCCACGGATATCCACGCTGATCCACTGGTTCTGGAGGCTCGCTTTGCCCAGAGGCATACCGCTTCAATACAACAAAAGGCGCTATCCCACAAGATTTTAGGCAATAAAAGCTGACTGCATTTGCAATGTCTCCGTGGAGATATAACTCTCGTTCATCTTTTCCTAGGAATTCAGAACCAGTGTTTAATATCACTACTATCATACTAAAGAATTCTACGAAATATGGAAACTCCTGGTTCTTTTTTTACGCAGTGGAAATTCGCTTGATGTTGTTGTGACTCCAAAAAAAAAAAAAAAGAGAAATCTGCCGAGGGCCCGGAAAAACGCGCTCGCCTAAAAGAAGAGTGGCCACTAAAATCTGCAAGGCTCTCGTGGGGAAATAATAAGAATTATGAGACTTGCAGTAGTAAAAGGAGGATACGTACGAGATTGGTCAGAAAACTCTTTGAAGAATCCAAGCTACCAGTATAATCCACCAGCGACTCACGGACCAGCCGGGACTTAAAGCTGCTGCAGGTGTCACTAGCACCGAAAATGTGATACAGCAAGGCAAAAAGACCTCGTAGCGAAATGTGCTCAACCAGGAAGAGACAGTGATACGAGAATCATAGATGTAACGACATGACAAAGTTCTACTTATTACATCGGGCCTCAAAAAGATTGTGATCTGCAGAAACAACATTGAATACAAGCTTATTCCTTTCGTATTATATGTCTAAATGAGGTTATGTGATTCCACTTGTGCAAAAATGTCCGTGATCCGTTTCCGGAAAGCAATTTCCTTCTTTCTTTCTTTTTCTTTTGCGGACCATCTGGGTCTTTAACTGAACTCTTGATCGAGGGAGATCTTTGACACCTACCATTTTTGCACTATTCTTCTTTCGAGCTCTCTCTCTCTCTCTCTCTCTCTCTCCATTGATAAATAAAAGGAGGACCTGCCCGCATTCAGTTCATCTTGAAGAGCTTCCACACTACTACTTCCTTCTCTCTTTCATTCCATTTCTTTATATAAGTTCTCTATTTTAGGTCTTTTATACTCCTAATATGCTTCTTAGAAACGTTGTTTAATGCAACATGGCTCTGGCGCCTTGATGTTCGATGTAAACTCTAAACGGGGCTCCAGGGGACCTCACCACCCTTTCTCGCCGCTGTTGCCGGAGGAGATAAACAAAGCCTCCGGATCCTCAAGAAGCAGTACCCGGAAATGCCGAGATACGCTTCAAGTGCGTAACACTACTCGAGCCCGAGAGGATGTGATGAAACAGTGGCTCGGAGTGAAACGTCGAAGCTGTGATTGAGAGGAAGGCTTCGATTTTGTACTACATTAAGAATACCGTGCGTTTTCATGTTGTTACATATAGCTTCCGATTACTACGATTTTTTGAAACGCTTATATAATTATATTATGTTTATTATATTTTTTATAATATTATAGGAAAATTCTTCGAAGCGTAATAAACGTTTCGCAAGAGAATGCGAGTCGAATCTTGCTAGGCAAAAACCAGCACGGGCCGGCGCGGGGCCGAGATGATCGAGATTGAGAAGGTCGTCTAGAAGATGCTGGCGTTCGAGCTGAAATCTCAAAGCTGCAGCTGCCGGAGGGTGCAAGGTCACCTGCGATCCTTGGATTTATGGTAAACTTGACCTCTCCAAATATCTTTATAACGAATATAACATGCTAATGTCACCGCTCTAGGTTCTGATGGCGTCGACGATGATCACCGCATGTACCAGACGTTCCTCTACTCCCGCCGGACTACTCCGTCGACTCCAACTACTACGCCTCCCACTCCCATCTCCCCCGTCGTCGACACCAGGACCATGAAAGTCTCCCGCATAGACATCCTCCCCATGGGCGTAGACTTCAAAGTCGACCCCTAACAAAATTCGTCCCGCCGCAACCGAACGAGTACATACCGAGCACAACAGCTCCGGGAGACTTGAAACCCTGCAGGTGTCCAACCCGAAGGCCCAGCTTACCGCGAAGAGGACGGCGAGGTGATCACTGGCAGAAGTGGCGCTGCGCGTTGGTTATAATTACAGAAGGGATGGTGCATGTATAACGTCACGTTACGACGGGCGCGACGTTTTCTACCGCGTCGCGCTGTCGGATATGTCGATACCCTACGCTGATCGCGGCCGCGTACCATCGGAAGCAAGCGTTCGACTCGGTGACGCGGGAGCCGGTATTATGGCGACAACTTAAAATTAGGCTGCGATTGTTTTGGGTAGTATCCACTACCTATCTTTCCCGTGGGTACGGAAACGGGTGCTTCGGAAATGATGCAGAACTGCGTCTGCGTGCACGAGCAGGACAGCGGCATCGGTGGAAGCACACGAACTACCGCACCGGCCACGCGGCCATCACCCGCCTGCGAAACAGTCATACAGGTATCATCACGCGGTCAGTAACTACGAGTACATCATGGCGTTCGTTTTCAACCAGGCAGGGGAGATGAGCTACGAGGTCGCGCGACGGGAATATTATCGACTAGTCCGATATCGCAGGATATCAAGCAGAACCGCCGTTCGGCGATCGTTTCCGGCGTGCTTGCGGCGCACACCAGCATATTTTCTCGCTGAGGTTGGATCCGTGTATCGACGGGTTCGGGAATAGGGTTGTGTACGATGAGGCGAAGGCGCTGCCAAGGCATCGGAGACGAATCGCATGGGACGGGGTATATTACCGAATTCTACGGTACTAAAGGAGGAAGGGGTTATATGGATGCTCGCACTTGAATAGGGTGTATAAAGTCCAGATCCAGGCATATTAACCCGTAAATGGACAACGTGGGTTACAAAATCCAGGCGCCGCGTTCCAGAAGATCCTCGCGTCGGAGGATTCGTACCATTTTCAAGCGGGCGGACTTTGCGATAAAGCGCTGTACGTTACGAAGTACGCGAGAAACGAATTGTACGCTGGCGGGAAGTATACGAACCAAAGCAGGGGCGATATCGGCGTTAGGAGCTGGCGAGCCGGAAGGAGCAGCTTAAGAAGACGGCGACGATGTCGTCCTGTGGTTCAGTTTGGGATGAACCATATACTAGGATTGAGGATTTGTATATTTCACTACCTACTTCGATACGATGGTGGGGTGATATGTGCTAACGTTTTGAGACTATAGCCCTGTAATGCCGGTCGAGATTATCCGAGTCAACTTCAAGCCGTTAATTCTTCGAAAAGACCCGGCTATCGACGTTCCTCCGTCTACGTATGTTTACTCACCTTCTTCTTCAATCGTACCTTTTTTCTTTTTTAAGCATATTTTTATATCGTGATACTAACGTGATGTCGCTCTTCTAGACAAGCCGCAACCAATCACGCTCCTAATAGCGAGAACAACCACCGCCAAGCGGGTGCTGTCGAAGGAGAAGTCACTCGAACGGTCATTGGGGAACGTTATATCCAGCAGCGAACGGCTTGAACGGCATGATTGCTGCAGTGAATCATTTCTCGAGAATAGAGCGTTACTGGTTTTCTGCATATTGCGTGCGCATGATGTTTTTTTTTTTTTTTTTTTTTGTATAGTATAGAATCTGCCATAATCACACGACATGTTAGTATATACCATGAAGTAATTTGAATCAAAATTTATTTTAAATCGTATCAGCGTAGTTGGGCTTTTTGATATTCAGTACATGTGGGGTCATATTGGATATCGGAAAGTGGTCATCGTTTTTGACGGTATATACACGTATTAGTATACACTCTCACTGAATATAAAATGGAAAGAAAAAAAAGACGCTTTGACTGGATATATTTCTGGACTACGGTACAAGCTTTCACACGAAGAGGAACGCGACAAAAAAAACAAATAGAGGTGGTGCGTAGTTAGAAAGTTTAAAAAAAAAAGTCAGAGAAACGACGTCACGACGGTGGATTAAATTGAGATCGTAGGGGAGTAGAAAAGCTCCAGGGGGTAAAAAGATAAGGTATATAACACAAAATGTAAAAATATTGCAAAATTTACATACAAGTGGATACAACGACACTCCCTTGCGAGCTATCTCTCTACATACGTCGCACTCTACCTTTCTACTTTTCCTTTTTTATCCTTCTCCATCCCTCAATCCACAGCCTCTCACCTCATCTGGAACCGATCAACGCACGGCCGCCTCACGCTCGTCGTAGCCATCCACGCAGCAAGTCCCAGCTATCAACTATATACGTCCGCAACTTGCTCTTTCATCGTCTAATAGCGCCGATCCTCACCGATCGCGACCACGCGTGCAGATCCGATCATCTTAACTTGAAATCCGTCCCGAACAGCTCGCGCCAAAAACGCGTCGCTCTCACATAGCGCCTCAGCAGATCCTGCTGCTGAGGTACCAATTTGCTCTGTCCACGATTCCGGGATGGGGTACTCGGGAAACCAAAGTAAGCTATACCCAGAAAGTCGCGATTTGATATCGGGCAAGCCAGGAGATTTAAGACGAGGGATAGGCGATGTGTATATCATGCTACCGTAGGAGATGATGCTGTCGGTGGTAGGTATCGTTCTACTTTTATGACGATTTTTTTATCCTTCGGGGAGGACGTGGGTGGTATGGAAAGAGCGTTACGATCGAGATACCATTTCAGATACTAGCTCCTCGTCAATTTCACGGAGGGGTTTGCGGGTCTGATGGGGGGGAGACGCGAAGGGGATGGTGGCGTACTCGCTGCGACGGCGTGGAGGCGTTGAGTGGGATTTGTTCTCCGAATCGGTTTCGGCGGGGGTTACGCCGTAGAGGGAGCGTGAGGGAGTTTGGGAGATGGAGTGGATGCGACGTCTTGCGGTCGAGCGCGGTGGTTTGGTTCTCGATGATGCGGAGGAGGCGCTGCGCCGTCGCGCGGGTTTGGAGGACCTTGATGAGCGTTGGGGAGGTTGCGGCGCTCGCGGCTTCGTGGTGACGGATGCGACTTGCGTGCTAGAGTCTGCCATGGTGAAAGCTGGAATGCTTCAAGCGATTGATCGGACGAAAGGGTAAAGAACTGCAAGGGGATTTGAAGGGGGTTAAGATTTGAATACAGAGGATCTCTGCTGTTTTTAAAGCAAAGATGATCAGTACGATGCCCGTGAGAAATCGTTTTTAAACAACGGATAGAAGAGACGAAAGACGTGTGCCTTTTTGTTTCCCTCCCAAGGCAGAACGTTTTGAAGGACAGATATGCACCTTTCCCTTCACAAGCGACCCGATTTGGGGCAAAGCTGGCTAAATTGGCCACCACTTTACCCACTTGCTAACTGCCGCAAAAGAATTGGAGTTCTCCTTCAAGAAGAGCACGTTGAGGTCGAGAGCTGCCTCAATTGGCTGGCGCCCAATTTTCACAAGGGAAGAAGGTCCTTGAGTACCGCGAAAAAGCAACCCCCACTATCCTGTGGCGTCGTTCACTGCCACTTGTGCACGGTCTGCAGCGAAAGATTATCGTGTTTTCTGAAGAACTTAAAGCTTTCGTCGTATGGAGCTGGACGTGAGAAGACTGAAGATCGTGAGGATGATGATTTCGAGAGAAGATGAATTTAATTGTATGAACTTTTTATGCAAAAAATAATAAATATTTATTTTATTTTATTTTTATTTTAGTTTTAATTTTTATTTATTTTTTTTTATACTCACATGGGTTTGCCAAGACCTTGAAATATGTACGGCGAGCGGGAAAGAGAACAGAGTATCAGGAAAACCCAACTAAAGCAAAAAAGCAACTCCCTGCAGCTCACGCCAGAATATAACACAATCCTCCTATACGTAAACACCACTGTCATTCCTTTTCATCATACATATACTGCTCTTTTATTACGTTTGAAGAGAGTACTTGGAGCTATAGTTAGTTTCTCCAATTGAGCTCTACGATATCTATTGTATTTTCGTCTGCTTCTTTATCTTTTTATTGGTTGTGGCATCTGTAGCGGTTGAAAGGCGGCCTAGGAGCTATCGGCTAAGGTAAATTATATCAACACAATTCCCTCCTTGAGCTTCCCAGCTGTTATAGCTTCTCTCAAACACCGGCTAACATCTTCCAAGATGTACGGCTACAATCCTCACGACCCTAATCAGCAGCAGCAGCAGCACCAGCAGTACGGATACAACCGCCGCAGCATGGTGGGGCACCACCGCCGCCCGGTGGACCAGGAGGACCTCCACGACAGCCTTCGCCGTACGCTCCGCAAGGGCAGCCACAGCAATCACCATACATGCCTCAGGGCGACGCTCACGGATATCAGCCGCCGCAGGACCAGGGGATGCTTAGTCCCGGAGCATCAGCACCGGGCTACGGAATGCAACAGATGACGGCGGGATGGCGGGCATGAGCATGGGCGGCGGAGCGGCAGCGGTCCCGGAACAGCAACCCGCGGCATACGGCGGCGCGGCCAGGAAGAAGAAAGCCGCCACGCGCACCACACACTCGACGCACCCGAGCCGACGCCTAGCTTATCACCGGGGATGATGTCGCAGCCGGGTATCGCAGCCCCGCCGCAGGAAGGTGCTGGGGGATTCGTTACGCCTGCTTTCCAACAGCCCGGTTTAGCACCACAGCAGGGAGGTCTCCAGGCTCCCGGTCAACACTCGATGCCGTCGCCGATGTTCTTCCAGCCGCAGTCGGCGTTCCAGCAGCATCCTTCGCAGGAATGGGCGGACAGGGACTAGGGAGTACAACACGACGATTAAACCGCGACCGGACCTGGAAGTGGGCAGCAGCGGTTAGACCCGATCAGATACCGTCTGTGCCCGCAGCGAGGGAGGCTGCGCAGCGGGAAGCGGATACGATGATATACCCGACCATCGACAAGCACCTTCCTCCACCCTCGACGTGCGATTTCGTAGCTCACGACCAAGGGAATTCGTCGCCGAAGTTCGCCAGGATGACGCTGAACAATATCCCCGCGACGCAGGAGCTGCTGGGCATGACGGGCCTGCCGCTGGCGCTGATGGTAACGCCGCTGGCGCTGCAGAAGCCGAGGAAGGGGTTATACCGGTGCTGGACTTTGGAGATGCGGGGCCGCCGAGGTGCCGGCGCTGCAGGACGTACATAAACCCGTTCATGCAATTTACGCAAGGGGAGCAGGTTCGCGTGTAATATGTGCCTGTTCCCGAATAACGAGGTGTGCCGAGTATTTTGCGCCGATCGACCATACCGGGCGGAGAGTCGACAGGGATACTCGGCCGGAGCTGTCTAGGGGAACGGTGGAGTTCGTCGTGCCGAAGGAATACTGGGCGAAGGAACCTGTGCCGATGAAGTGGCTGTTTATCGTGGAGACGGGTAGGGATGCGGTAGACAAAGGTGGGTCGATGCTATCTGCCGGGCTATCAGAGAGTCCGTATACGGTGCAATCGAAGAGGATGAAGCCACGGAGGAGAAGGAGGGGACGGAAGGAACTGAGGCGAGGAGAAAGAGAAGGAGATCAAGGGGAGACGGCTGCCGAAGGGCTGCCAGATTGGTATCATGACGTACGACAAGGAGATATGTTTCTATAACCTCAGTGTAAGGACTCCCTCAATTTCGAACTTGAAGAAAGCTGCTAACGTTTTGTTTTTCTCTAGTCTAAGCTGGAAGCTGCTCAATTGATGGTCATGGCGGATTTGGAAGACCCTTTCGTACCTCTAGAAGAGGGACTATTCGTCGATCCTTACGAATCAAGGTAGGATATATCGTCGTTCTTTTTTACGTTCATCGCTAATTATTTTCCAAGATCACAAATCGAAGGGCTATTAAACCTCCTGCCCACGATGTTCGTCGCCACCAAGACCCCGAAACCGCCGTCCTCCCCGCCCTCACCACCGCCGCATCCGCCCTGGAGAAGAGTGGCGCCGCGTCGTCTGCTGTATGACCAGCCTACCGACCCTCAACGTCACCGGCCGCCTGACACTGCGTGACGAACCCGGCGCCACCGGCGA
The DNA here is from genome assembly GCA_002224055.1 of Pezizomycotina sp. ARF18. Classification (NCBI taxonomy): domain Eukaryota; kingdom Fungi; phylum Ascomycota; species Pezizomycotina sp. ARF18. Next base: position 43,542 of record AZLU01000036.1, read on the forward strand.
CAAAGAGAAATCCCTGTTCACGACGGACAACCACTCCTACAAGAAGCTCGCTCTAAAATGGTCGAAGCCGGCGTCGGCGTGGACTTCTTCATGGACCCGGAACCTACATCGACGTCGCGACGCTGGACACGTATCTGCTACCACGGGAGGAGAGACGTACTTTTACCCGAATTTCGTTGCCACGAGGGATACTCCTAAGCTTATCAAGGAGCTTACGCACTCGTTAACGAGGGAGAACGGTTTCCAGGCTTTGATGAAGGTGCGGTGCTCGAACGGGTTGCAGGTCGCTAACGCGTACGGGAACTACCACCAGAAGACGTTCGGAGCCGATTGGAGCTGGGAGTCATAGATTCCGATAAGACTATAGTGGTGGTGTTTAGCTATGATGGCAAGCTGGATCCGAAGCTCGACGCGCACTTCCAGAGCGCGCTGCTATATACGACTGCGACTGGTGAGAGGAGGGTGCGGGTGCAGAACGTCGTCGCTGCGGTTACGGAGGCCGGTAGGGAGGTGTTGAGGTTCGCTGATCAGACGCTATTATTGCGACTATTGCTAAAGAAGGTACGAACATTCAGCTTCTCTTATTTCTGATGGAAATTTTCCTGTGCTAACTTCTAAATAGCCGCCATGAAGATGCCCGACAAGGCGCTCAAAGAGATTAGAGGAGGAATTACGGAAACGTGTATTCAAGTCTATTCCTGCTACAGAAAGCACTTCTCCGCATCTGCCCCTGCTAGTCAGCTTGTCCTTCCGAGGGTCTAAAAGAATTCTGCATGTACATGCTGGGTTTAATCAAGTGCAGAGCTTTCAGAGGTATGTAATCTCTCCTTCTCTTCCAAAAAGTTCTTTCCTACAATACACATTCAATTCATTTTTTAAACCCGACACGTCGGTCGCGCTAACGTTTAGACAACGCTCTCGTCTACTCAGGCGGCAACGTATCCAGCGACATGCGCACGCACGCCATGCGTCTTATCCGCCAACTACCACCCGGCCAGCTGCTATCCTACCTCTACCCGCGCATAATACCCCTACACTCCCTCACCGACGAACAGGGCTTCGCGTCACCCGAGACCGGCCGCCTGCTCATCCCCCAGCAGCTCCGCGCGTCCTTCGCCCGCATCGAGGAAGCGGCGCGTACCTCGTCGACAACGGCCAGGTCACGCTCATGTGGCTGCACCAGCACGTATCGCCCAATTTACTCGCGGACATGTTCGGGGAAGGTGTAGGAGCGTTACACGATTTGGATCCGTTTAAGGAGGAGATCATACCTGTTCTTCCGACGCATTTAAATGCGCAGACGAGGAATTTGATTACGTGGTTGGAGGATAAGAGGGGGAATAGGGGTTGTGTGGTGCAGCTTGCGAGGCAAGGTCTTGATGGGGCGGAGTTTGAGTTTGCGGGGTTATTGGTGGAAGATAGGAATAATGAGGCGCAGAGTTATGTTGATTGGTTGGTACATATTCATCGGCATGTACAGCTTGAGGTACGTCCTTAAAAAAAGAAACTCTCTGTTTTTTTTTGTGTTTGTATATGCTGAAATGGGGTTGGTAAAAAAGGTGGAGGGGACACGGCAGATGGACAAGCTGATGATTTTGTGATTGATTGTTTTTTTTTTTGTAGATTACGGGACAGAGGAGGAAAGAAGATCATCAGGATGATCCGAGCCTGACGGGTTTTACGGGGATGAGGGCTCCTTACTGGTGATATTTAAAAAAAGCGATGGTTTGGATCGATTTTACAATGTTTTTTCATAACAGCTGCTTTTTCAATTGTTTATATTGCGTTTAATTAGAGATACATTTTTTTTTTTCAACGTAGCAGTACATCATTACTCTTTGATATTCTATACTAAAACTCATAAATTCTACATGATTCCCTTTATCCTTCTCCTTCTTTGTGCTGCAGTTATCCTGAGTAAAGGGTGAATTCTACATGATTCCCTTTATCTTGCCACTTCTTCCGCCGTAGTCATCGGAAGTAGGTGCTTGATTCCGGCTGGATTATGAGACTTTTGTGGATGTTGTCTGAGCGATAAATGTCGACCATGAGGCTTGCGTCTTGCACGTGGAAAGCACAAGACCATCGGTACTTTGATCTATAAAGCATTGGGTGCTGCGGAGTTTAGCGTGAGTATCGAATGCCCCGCGATTGCGTGTTGGTACCGTACGTATCGACGTTGCGGTGATGGAGTGCGGTTTCTTAATCATAGTGTTTTCTACGTTATAAGAGGTGATACTTCGGTTAGTGGTATCATTTTACCCGAACCCTCTTGGTTTTGTTGCTCTATGTCTCCAGCGCCTAAAGGCTGGTTTGCGGTACTTGATAGTTTGTGTTTTATCGGAGCAGCCTGATAGCGTTTTTCTTCTGATAGTATGGAGCATGGGGGAACTGCGGTTAATGGCTCATAATATGACTTTTTGGTTACCTGTTGAAGATACTATGGATTCTGCTAGGTATTAGCCCTCATATCGGAGGTGCTCACTGAGTCTTATCCTGGAATTCCGCGCTTTCGTGCGTGGTTCGGGTGAGTTATGAAGTCGTTACTGTACTGTTGGAATTGCATAGGCTGATCAATCTATGGATTCCAATCGAGATAGCTATTGCTATCGTGATGTAGCTGTTGCGTTCGTACTCGGATCTTTATCCTGCATGCGGTGTTGGTGTTAAAAGAAAATTCTGGTATATCGCGGTGCCTTTTACACACAAATTTTATCGCACCGCCGGGCTCGATTGGTGAGCTATGGGAGGGTGATTCTGGGCGATTACTATCGTCATCGCTTTGGTTTTGTACGGGCGTATCATTGGAGTAAGCGGATTGATTGAGTAGGTCAATGTATGGTTCTGGCGTGTTCCTCCCAAGCTTTGAGAAATGTACTGTTTATGAGGTGGGCGGCATATAACCTGTTAAACTGTATGAAGTGTCCGACGATAGGCTGCAGTGCTATCAAGTCCCGTTGGCGCGGTTGAGTAGTATAATAGTGCTACGAGAGGACGTGGTTGAATTGGTTTGAATGACTCGGTTATATAAACGGTGTTGTTATAGGCCGAAGTTGGCAGGGCAAGGGATCTGTGAATCGGTGAGGAGTAGGCTAAGTGATTTGAGGACGAGATATTCAAAGTGATATCTAGCTCGAGAGGGCTCAAAATTGTATCAGGTATCGGCAACTTTGAGTATTTATGGAGAAGAAGAATATGGGCTGTCTATACCTTCGATGCTACCGTTGGTAACTATGAGACGTAGGATTTCTCGATAAAAGTGCTAGTATTTCGTAGCGACTGTAAAGTTGACGCGGTGGACTTTTCTACGTAGACTGAATTCACATATCCGCTTCGCGAAGTTGAGCTTCATTAATGTATGGCAGCTTTTTGGCCTTGTGAGTGGGGTACTCTAACGCTATGCCAAGTTCTGATAACTGAAGATCAATCACGGAGTTTAAAATGGTCATTATGAAACGCCCTTCCGCAGCATTACAACCTAGGTAGACACCAAAATGACCAGTATCAATTCTCTGGCATATTGAAAATTTCTTCACGCCGGATTATCCAACGATCAGCTTCCACCTGGCTTTTTTTTTTTTTTTGATTTTGTTGGTGTAATATGATGATCCTTGACCTGACTTGTACGTTGAATACTGGGTGGTTCTTAAATCATGCTGTCTCTTTAATTCGGCTTCGTTACTTATGCGGTGAAAGTAATTCAACCTAATTATACTGGAAGTGGGGCTGCGGACGTCACTCGTTTGTTTTATAACATCGCTTCGTAGCAGTCTCAGTACTGCTGGAGATATCGAAGGTGCTGATCCGGCGGTAAGAATACGGAATTTTGGACTACCTGTAGAATGAAAGTGGAAAGAAATTATGGGGCGTGATGAATAACTTCTAATAGCTACTTTATGACTTCTATGTCTATGTTAGTTAAGTGGAATATGTAAAAGTTGTTGCCAGAAGGATCGATTAATAAAATAAATTCTAGCCCTGGTGAGGCTGCATTATCGGGATAGTGTGAAGCAGAGCTTGGAAATGTATGTTATCGATCCCCCTTCCGTTCAAGGCTTTGAGGGGCCTATCACGCACAAGGCGTTGTGATAAAGTTTGTTAAACTCTTTACGGATATCGGTTGATAGTTCAAGTGCTATAAGAATTTGTGGAGGGGTTAAAATAGATACGGGCCATGAAAATGTATCCAGAGATTGTTTGTAACTGTATGATTGCTTCGTCACTTGGCAGTACAGGTAGCATCGATATGAGTGGAGGCCCAAAACCACTCTCTTTGATACGAAAAGAATACTTAAGTATAGTCTTCAGGCGAACAAACATACCTCCTCTTCCTCTGTTTGCGAGAGCTTGAATATGTAAGATACGCGCCATGAAAGAAAATATACGTGGGAACCGCGAGGAGCTTTCGAAACATATCGACGGTGGAACGTAGTTTCTAAATCACGTGTTAAACTGATCAAATGCCAACATTTATCGCGCTTTGTTTGATGGAAAGGCAATGTGGCTGGGAATGGTGCGGGTATCGTTCGGTTTTCAACTCCTACTAGTATCTTGCGCGGGTGCTAACATTACTCGCCGGTACTATATGGCGGTAGGGCTTGTTGGAGCACGTTTTAGGGTTTGGGGGTGCTATAGGAGGATGACCTGATGGACGGCCCCCTCGTATGGTTTTCGGCTGGCAGGTTATAATAAGCTTCACTACAAGTTTGGAGATCAATCGTTGCCAGAGGATGGAATGGGAAGTATCTTTCTTGCCTAGGACGCACGCATCGTTTTTTTTTTTTATATTTGTGTAGCGTAAATCGAAACGAGCTGACATACGCCGTAGTAGAGTTTTTGCTGCAGCATAAGGACGGGCAGAGGTATCAAACGAGTGAGAAAGTGAAGGGATGCGGCCCCGTTATAACCCGTGGTCCATTTTTTGTGATCCTTTCGGTCTGTGGTTGTAGCTCGAAATATCTCGGACGCGTGGTTCCATAGCTTTGTGATAGTTTATTTGGGCTTTGGATTCAAGGAATGGTATTATGTATTATCAGGTAACTTGTCTTTTTCTGTTATTTTGTTTTAGTAGTGGAATCGCGTTCTTATTGATGATGAGCCCACGACTAAGAAACAATAATACGCTATAGTCGCTTCATTCAGGCATCTGGAAGCCTCATTATAGCATGAAAGGGCCAACGGAAGCTGACTAGAAGCGCGTTGGGGCTCCATGGACGTTCTTTGCTTTATGAGGCGCGTAGTTCTCTTTTGGGTGGAAGAATGGCGTTGCATAGACGGAGCGAGCGTATCACGGAGACGTGTGCCATGTTATGTAAGCTCAATAGCACTATATACAGGCGGTGGCCGATGCATCGTCGATGGACGATGATAGTGGCTTGGGCTATCCTTTTTAAAGCGTAGTCATAAGAATATCGAGGAAGCCGCGTAACCTTGAGCGTCTAGTTACCAGGTGTAGACCAAATTCCAGGCTGGACTAAAGGAATTGTATCACCATGGCTGATAAAACGGAATATCCGTTTTCTTTTGACCTGGCTCGCGAGGAATGGAGGCAGATATAAAGCAGGGATAATTTAATATCGTTTGTAAACGGAGTTCGAAGGGACCTAAAGGGTCGTTTATACGATGAACGGGTTAAATTTTGCGCAACAAGCAAGAATGGGTGCCGATATCCCGTGGGCGAATCTCGTAACTATTAGGTTATTCGCGGTGTTTTATAGCAAATATTTGGAAATTTTGTAAACTTGCTAATAGACCAAGTCACAAATTTTAATTTTGTTGGAATTAGAAAATGTCGTCCATGTGGTGTCAAGCATGTCCGACATGACGTGGAGTCGACTCCCTTTGGGCTCCCTAGCACTCTGGGGTTATCTTGGCGTGGCGAGGGCGTGTTTAGGACGGTGGTAGTTTACGAACGGAGGTTTTCATGTCCACCGTATCAATATGAAACGCTATGTGATTGGATGTAGGGTATCGCGCGGCGCAGCGGGATGTGCACCTTATATCTTCCGCCGTGCTGTCTCCAAGAATACGAAGACTAAGTTATCTAGGGACAGGAAATACTACTGATTTTACCTATCACCCGCAACTTGCAATTCGCAGAGATAGGCCAATGAAACGGAGGTAATTCCTATCCGCTACGGTTTTCTCCCAAGGTTCGCTTACCGGCCACTGAAATTGCAGAGATAAATATTAGCCCTGGAAGACTCCAAGGCTCTTTAGTGATGTTTGCTTCATTTCAGCTCTATGGGACGTTCCGTCGAAATTGTCATGGAACGTATATGGGCATAAGAAGATATGGTTTTGATATATTCATTGGCAATACAGTTCACGAAAGAGAGCTTTTCGTGCGGTGTATCTAGGATACCTACGCAAAACTGAAAAATGTTTATGGACTCCCATCGGCTCATCTTCTGGATAATTGATAGAACCTTTTGGGAAAATGCCCTTTTCAATGACTCTTGCGCACAGAGAGCCTTTTTTTGTAACTCCCTACGCGACTAGTGTATCTTTAAAATCTCGGGGCGCTGACCGTCAATTCCATACGCTCGAGATCGCTATCGATGATAGTTACGTCAGCTTTCTACGGTCTTGAATATCGATGATGCATCAGGATCTGGCGTTTGTCAACGGTGCTAGTCCACATGCGGATTCGTTGGTGAATCACTATAGGAAGAAGTTGGTTGGATCCTTGCCATAGTGATGGCAGACAGATAGAATGGGTCGTATGGCTACACAATATCCAGGTGTGATATACTTTCTCAGGTACTCTAAAGCCCTGGGAATACCTTCTTATACTCATTTCGGAAGTCGAGGCCGCTTTTTAGTTCCCACGCCTTGTCGAGTGTGCACAGTGCTTAATTTGTCATATAGTGACTAGGCTATAGGTACGCAGGCGCTGTAGAAAAAGCCGTTAATCTAATTTAAATATATATACGAAGCTTCTGACGAGGAGAGCAATCAGCCTCCTTTTAGTTTTAAGTTCTATGTAGGGGCGCTTGATCTACCGATGCTAGAGAGACTTTATAAAATCATCGAAAGCCATGAACGGGGAAAATTCCTGCGTGTTTGCTATTTGATCCAAGCATTCATCCTCGTGACTGATTATTTGCGGTCTATAGTATGGTTATGGGGTGTCGTAAAAGATGTTAGATCAGATGTAGATATAGGCACATGACATTTCTCTTTATATTGCTCGCCTGGCATAATGAACAAACCGTACGAGGGTGAGCGCAGCATATCCTACGGCTTGCGGCGGTAGGAAGGAATATTATAGCTAAGCTGCCTCACGTTTGTTGATAGCTACATTTTTATGGGATGGTTATATCGCTGCTTCTGTCGAGGTTTAACATCGGGATATATAGCTGTGTATCTGCTAGACGGCGTATGAAGATTGGGGTTAATGTATTCCATTTCGGGATCGCATGAATTAGTATGGACGCGTAGACTGGTAGATAGCTCTGGAAGTAACGCGAATATACCGACCTGAATCTATTAGATTATAATTACTTTCTTTTGAGCTTTATGGATATCCGTAGTGGTTGGTTGGGGAATTATACTGAACAAGATTGTAAGTGCAGCTGGAGCTTAAAAAAAAAAAACTACTACTACTACTCCTGTTGCTGCAAGCCTAAATAATTTCTAGTGCGATAAGGCAAAAAAAAAAAAAAAAAAAAAAAAAAAAAAGAAGAGAGAAGGCTGGAAACTAAATGCTTGTTTTGCTTAGCGCTAATGCTTCGACCTAATAATGGATTTTCTCTCTTCTACTTAAGTACTTCTCGTTCTTTTTGGCCGGGAGATGGTTGTCTGGATCTGTTATATCGTCGAGTTCAAGTCGGAAACCCCGTTTTAAGCTTGTAGCGAACTTTCAAAAAATGCTACCCCTGGAGAATCTCGAGATACTCTTACAATCTGAATCTTACTGCATACATTTTTCTCGGCATCTGCAGTGACACCGGCTAGAGTCAGCCTCGAGCATCCCGATTGGCCCCCAAAAGTTCTAGCGGCCCCACTTTGGCTGCAGGTAGGCGATAGGAACGTTGCCAGTATTTCCGCCCGGCTCCGCCCGGACCTATTAGCGATGTATTGTTTATTCAAATTCTTGCATGCAGATAACGTTTCTTAAGGTAGCAGGAGGGAAAGTAAGGCGATATTCTCAACTAGCAACTCTGTTTGTTATTTAGCCATGCATGCATGTATCCATTAAGATCATTCTGGATATGACGATTTATTACTCAGGGAAGTCTAGAAATTACAGCCATGAAGATACACGATCCTCCTCTATTTCCACTACTCTTCGCCTGCCATGCTCTCAAGGAAACATACACCGACTCCGCATGCCAAGCTCTCGTCGGCCACAATGGGCGCCTGCGCTTCCCGCTGGGACAGTATCCGACAAGACTGCACCACCAAAATATCCACCGATTCAATCTGGCTCGGTCCCTGCAAATGTTCATATTACGCTAGCGATCTACCCTGCTTCGACGAGCGCGCGCTCTGTGCCGCTCAGGTATGGACGCAGGTACCCGACTGGTTCCGCGAGGGCGTAACGAGCTGCGTACGAAAAATGCAGGATTATACGATACGAGCGCAACTCGGACGGTCATAATCGGTTTTTGTTGGGGATTACGTTTACGGGCAGTGGTTCTAGTCCTGGTGGCACGGTTAACGTCCGGCTGCTACGTATACTTTAGGAGCGGTGGAGACGGGTTCGAAGGGGAATATGACGCTTGATCTGGCGCCGAAGACGAGTGCGGCGAATTTTGAAGCGTAAAGGATACTGCGACGGGGAGCGCGAGTGCGGTACACTCAGGAGGAGACTTAAGTACGGAAGCAAAATCGGGAATAGCGGTTGGCGATGATGTGGGATTTGTTCTTATAGCGGGTCTGCTAGGCTTTTTAGCTCTGATGCGACGGCGGCGGCGAAAGGGAGTGGAGGATATGCTGATTCCACCGGCTGCTGAGCTTCCTCATGATATAATATGGTTTTCAGACGCAAAGAGAATATTCACGAAGCGGATTACATGCACCAAAGGTATGAGATGGCGGACCGAGGCCTTCGGAGTTGGATGGTCCGACAACGCGGTGGGAATTAAAGAGCCCAAGGGGAATAGAGATCGGAGGCCGGCTGACCAATATGAGAGTGATTGTGTATAATGCATACTATTTCCAAGGCTAAATTTTGTAGCGTATAGTACCCATTAATCCTTTCAGTCACAATTAGAATGGGATAGCTAGTTCAAGTACTTTTTCGCAATTCAAACTCATGTAAACATGGCATCACAAAACCTTTCAACTTATATACGTCTCTGTTAATGCAATCTCAGCAATTGCGTTCTGCGGTGGTGCCTTTAATTTACCATGATTCTGAGAAGTTTCCCCTCTTGTTGTTGTACTTCGCCTTGTGATAATGTATAGCGATCGCGTGAACTTGCTTTGGAACATCGCAATTCAGTCTAATATTCGCTTTCTCAACCCCAAAATCTGAGATGTAATTGGCGATTAGCTATATAGCAAGCGCTTTCGCTAGTAATCGTTATTAAATTATTGTCATTTAATCTTTGTTTTCATTTGTAACCGTTTGTAGAACGTTGACGTGAGGTAGTGAGAATAGTTTAAAATTGTATTTCATAAGCATGTATCATACATCTGGTTACTGAACATCGATCAAGCGTCGATTTAGAAGAACAGCATATTACTTCCTAGGCGCACTTCACGAAATGTTTATGCAAGTTCGCCTAAGCCTGTCATTGTAATTAGGGCCGTCGACGTCGACCATGATCTACAGGTTTACCAAACAGCAAAGAAAAACCACTTTCGGGCTCGGCGAAGCTTAACTGTCAGACTAAATATAGCAAAAGGAACAATGTTCCGGATATACCCGAATATTCCCAAGCCGATAATCCGAATATAAACATTACACAAAATTGCATTTATAGACAATTGATTGTATAAACTTCGATGTCGCCGCTCGTTACTGAACTACGTGATGGCTAAAGAGTGGCTCGGTGCTGAATTACACAGAAGATCCGGAAAGTCCATTAGTAGGACTATATTTGGATTGGTTAGCCGATCATGTTATACGTCTACAACCCTGGGAAACCGGAGGTGTGCGAAAAAATCGGGGCGTAAGCGGGATTGAAAGTTTGTATTTGGATGCTCTTTTGATTTCCCCAATGTCTCTCGGTTTATATCCTGCGACAAGGATGAAAAGCGTATGAATAAAATATCCATATCGACCTGGGGTCCGACCGCCTGGTTGTCGACCAATAACACGCAATGTTTCGCGAGAGGAATTCCCGGAGGAATTGATACTTTAGTTATAGCAATAGCATGCCGTTCTTCGTGTTGGATCCCCTTATGAAAGGAAAGCATACAATTGTAGAAGAAGCTCTAGAGCTCTGTTCCGACGAGGTTTTTTTTTTTTTTTTTTTTGGTAAATCTGCGATTGCAAGGAGAATAATCACTCGGCCGTAAAGTGAATACTAGTAGCGATTCCCCCGCTGTTCTTCGAGTATTCGCTGAGATTCACCAACCTTCATTTACGAAGTATCGCCAATGAAATGTTTGTTATACTAGAAGCAAATTTCCTGAATTTCTATGATCTACGCTGCGGTCGGGGTGCTGGAAGAATAATCCTGCGCCACTTATGACGGCAGGATTTTCCCTGCCGATCCCGGATGTCGGCTATGATTGAAGATCCCTAATGTAGGATAGGACAAACCTTCCGAGAAAATGAAAATGTTTCTAGAACTTGAGACCTATTGGCTTTAGATGTTTGAGAGCTCATGTTTCGTTTCGCGCATGGCTTTGGTTGCGAATCTTGCGATTGGCGACTATCGCCGCTTCTTGTGCGTCTAAGCCTACGATCTTGCGATTACCACAGAGTAATATGATTTCATGTCGAGATTATATTACTTTTGAACGTCAGTATTCTCATTTTCTTGCTATTGTGAAAAGCAGCCAATCTACTGGATTTAAGGAAATACTCCCATTTAAGGAATTGCTTAAGTTGCGGGAGAGTTTTCGTTGATAAAAAGGCGAGGGTCTCGGCGTCCAAGTCGTCCTTCTCCATCAGCATCATGCACGACATACTCAAACGAATGTTCCATTTAAAACACCGTTAACTTACTTATCTTAATCATTCTTTATAACAATCATACATAGAATACGTCAAACATATACACAATGCGTTCCACAACCGTCACCGCACTCCTCATCGCGGGTGCTGCCGCCGACTTCTCCCTCTGGCGCGTCGGAGGAATCGACGACCCGTGCGTCGACGGCCACTGCCACCCCGGAATCGGCCCTATAACCCTCGTCGCCGCCGCCCCCAAAGATTGCAACGACGTCTCCGGCCCCTGAGTCGACGGCAGCGACAAAGGCCTCTCTGGCCTCTCCGACGTAATGACCTTCCCGACGGCTTCTGCGGCTACCAAGGAAACCAAAAATGCACAAAGCAAAGACGGCTCCTACGTCTGCGACAATGGCAAGGGGGGGTGGAAGAGTACCTGCCACGTCCTCCCAACAAAAAGAACTTCTTCTGCCACGATAAGAACCCGCTGAGTAAGACGGACTATAATTACGTCGAGATGCTCGCGTGCGTGGGACCGATACAGTGCCCGCCGCCGAAGCCGAAGAGGTTGAGGACGAGGGATGATTGGAGTTTGGTCCGTAGGGATCACCACAGGCGCCCTGGCAGGGATGATGTAGATGGACGGAGGGGGTATAGTAAGAGGGATAAACACAGGGGTCCGCGTGGGGATGATACACAGGGCCGACACGGCTATAATAAGAGGGAAGTAGCTACTCGTAGGGAAGGAGAGGTTATAACAAAAGGGATGATAACGGACGTGTCCCACGGGGAGAGGACAGCGCGGAAGGGAGAAGGGTTATAGCAAGAGAGAAGAGGAAGTCCAGGGACGTAGGGGCTACAATAAGAGGGACGAGGATGTCCAAGGACGAAGGGGTTACAATAAGAGGGCACAGGCGAGTACGGAAGGACGAGGAGCGTATAAAAAAAAGATGAAGATGTCCAGGGACGGAGGGGTTATCACAAGAGGGAGGAAGATATTTAAGGAAGAAGGGGTTACAATAAGAGGAGCAAGGATGTTCAAGGGCGACGTGGTTATAACTAAATGTAGGGATATATCCATATTTAGTTTGCAAAACAGACAAGAAATAGTCGAATTTCCGCATTTCATAAAGATGAATTGCTTTGAGCTTTTGTCAATTATCTACCTCAAAGTATGGCTAAACATTACACTTTAGGAATTTTTTTACATTTTGTCATTTTATGCCACTGGACGCAAAATCTTTCCATGTGAATAAACTTGACTTCTTCCATCATACTCATGTTTATAATCTATCGTGTCCGCTAAGTTAAAGATTTTTCTCCATGCATTGGACGGCCCTTTTATCATAAGACATTTGTACTTCTGGAAGAGATGCTAGTCTATCTATTCCTCGTCATGGTGCTCCTAAATCCCTGCAAAAGTAAAAAAAAAAAAAAATATCTATTGCCGCCACTCCAGAAAAGCTTTGAAATCATGGAAAATTACTATCATGAAGGAGCAATTGATTGAGCAAGTCTTTTCTTTGTATTGAGTTTTCTCTTAGCGAAGTACAAGGAGTTCTGTGATACCTTGCGACGCCTTGTGTAGTGTCGTGGTTCTCCGAACTCCTATTGATTGAATTATTACCCGAATTTTACCGTAAAAGGTTCCAGTACGGAGATGTATGTGCTGTAACCTTTCCACTTTCCATCAATAATAGAAGCCTTGTCTATTATTTCGTCCCACCTGTTTGCCTCGGACGGAGAAGTTTTCTTTGGTTGCTTATATTTTTTTTTGGTTTTTGATAGGAGTAGTTAATATCGTGCTTCCATATCCCTGGTTAATTGGAAGTCCTGAGCTGATAGTTGAATAAACGCACCTGCTAATCGCGATGTGGATGAAGATCGCTTTATCGCACAGCACGAGCACGAGAACAAGAATATTCAAGATTATTATTAATAACGCCCGGATATCTCGCTCCCCTAAGTGCTCATGCCGTTTACCGTTTTGTGAATATATTTTTAGACTTGTATACGAGGAGTCTTAACTGCTGTTATTTCACACTTTCGGTCGCGTTCTCTTCTAAAAACTTTACGGCATTGCGAAGGTTAAGATAAAATTTTGGTTGTTTTTCGACCTTATATCTCTATAACAACGAAAAACGGAAGGCTTATCCAGTGTGGCTCGAGTTATCCTGTCTGGAGAATTCAAAAGTAATTTTCCATTTGCTTCCCTGGTATAAAACGCCTATTAAATATTGGTTTGTCTTCCTATCGGTGGGTGAGATGTATACCGGATTATGAGGTCCCTTTTGTTATCCAGTGAAGGAATAAGAAGTCATATCTTCGAGACTTCCTTTCTGATGTATGAATACCGCTTTAGTTTTGAATAATCAGCTGTATCGACTTCTTACGTATCTTCTGATTTAGCTCTACAGTTTATGCGTGCGGGAGAGCGACTCAAATGAGAAAAAGGGGAAGCAAGGGGGAGAGAAAGAGGGGGGGGTTATGTCTAGTCGTCCGCATATCCTGTAAACGATATAGTTTCGCAGCATTGACAGTGTCTAACTGCGATGTATGAAAATTGATCTTCACTACACTTTGAAAATTTTAAATCGGAATCGCAAGCCTATAGCGCCTTCATATGTTTCTCGAGTATATTGATGGCGGACATTGGAAGAAATTTAATCGAGCTTTGTATCGCGATAGCATCCTCTATACTCTGCGGAAGAGCCACGAAGAAGCGTATCGTACCTTTCTCATGCAGTTTCTGTATCCGTGGACGATCGTGTGGAACCAAGTTTCGAACATCGTCCATTATCGTAGCGGTGAAAACTTTGGTAAACATAGCTATGTCGAGTTGCAAGTTGTTAGGGGTCTTCATAGGGTGAAAGTTTCCTGACACACCCGGTCATATCGCCTTAGTATCTTTCTTTTCTCTTCCGATCACCATCCTTACAAAATATATTTTGGCTCCTCGTTCAGCCGCAGATTTTATTTCTTTTAGGAATTAATCAGTTCTTTTAATAACAATCCATTATGTACCATTTACTCCTACTACGATGATGAGACATGTATTAAACCTATTGCGTTGTCCCAAAATTTATCGAAAGCGGCGCGCGAGTGGTTCTGACATGAGCAATGCCGCCAATATTTCATTCTGATTACCTCCGCGTTATTGCCCTCTTGCTTTTGTCCCTATTTTTGGTATTGTTTCTCGAGGATTCTATAGTAATTTCCATCCGGTTGGTAGTACCCGCCGCGCTTTCTCTTCTTTTGATTATCGATTTTCTTCCTATCAGATATCTACATTTCTAACCATATCGGTTATTTTATCATCGTGGGAAGTTCAACGTTGATACCGTTGCAGCCGGGTCTTTCTTTCAAATGTGTGACCACCCATCAATTTAATCACAATCAGCTGTATCGCATGTCTAGCTGTTCTAAGTGAGCACCACAATTTATACTTGCAGGGGGCTGCTCGGACGAATTTTATGTAGCATTTTTCGATGAATGGTCGTCCGCGTATCTAGCCAGAGACTTGGTGTTTTAGCCTGGACGGTGTTCAACTTCATATATGAAGGTTACTCTTCACTACACTCTTAAATTTCGAAAACTTGGAATTATGAAGCAGTATTAGCCCAGGAAGTACCCTGAAATATGTTGACGGCAGTCCTTGCTTAGTGGAGCCTTGCTCAGCGGTTGCATCCGACGCGCCTTCTGGGAAAGCCAGCGGGAAGTATATGTTCTATTTTTGGGTGGATTTTAATTATAAATCGGTAGCGAATAGCCAGTACGGGTTTCAAAATTTGTAGTGCTCAATGGTAAACGATTTAGAAAAAAAAAGTAGATATTGGTAGAGTAGCGTGTTATCATAGACTTTCAGGAAGGCTAAAAGCCCTGACACACCTAACCATATGGCCTTTATAGTTTTCTCCTTGCTCTCCCAACCACCATCCTTATGGTATACCTTTTACCTCCTAAAATTGTAGACCCTCATAGCTCCGATGTCCATAAGAGGTAACTAATCCCTTTGACGATCGTAGTAGCTACGCCGCGAGTATTCCTTTCCACTACAATCCCGAGTCATTTCTTAAACTCATGTTGCGTTGCCCTAAGATTTATAACATTTACCGACTCACTACGACTAGAGCAAGACGAAATAAAAGATAGCGTGATAATTACTTCCGGGATATTCTCCTATTAATCTCCTTTCCAAGGGTTTGCTGGTATTCTGTAGACTGATATCACGTGTCGCGATACCCAGATCTAACAATGGCTTTGGAAAAAAAAAAGTTTGCAACGTTCATATCAGAGAGACGCTGGCGGGAGTCATCTCAATTTCAGAAAGTGTTTGGTTTAGACTCTTTTATATAACCGGAGACAAGCTGCAGCTCGCTTGGATAGTTGCGGTCTTGATCAAACACCTGCGAATGTGGCCATGAACGGGTAGCCTTTACAGCTTTTGCAACTGAGTTTCAATCACTAGTCACGCCGAAGATTGTTTCAAGATGGAATTGAGAGGTACGGAAGATAGGATCTATGAACTCTTATTTGCAAGCTCCTGAGGTTATCATAGCCTTCCCTAATTGATCCATTTCTATCATAGAGGCGAGCGCGCATCGCGCAGATATCCGCGGTGCAAAACTTCATGAGTGCTTCGATTTATCTTCCTTGATGCTTCCATTTCGCCGGTGCGATACGATTGAAAGTCAATATCTCTTGATTTACTCACTTACGAACACTGCTACATCGTATAGCTCAAAATGAAGGCCGAAGCTTCTCGAATTTTCGTGAGCAAGCGTAAGTTATGGTTAATTGCGGTCCCATTCTATGCTTACATGACTGCTGGGAAAGTAAATGCAATGTGTATGTACGCTCGATGACTGTTTTGTGAAGTACCATTGGTAATATGGGTATTGATGACGATTAAGGCTGTCTGGGAAAAGTGTCGCATCCAATATACCTCTTGTTAAAACGGGAAATGTTGCTTAGTCTCGTAGACGGGTAATCAAATCGATCCTGGGTGGAGGGATTTTTGTTGATACGACTTATCGTACGGATAGTATATGCCGCTTATCTCGGTATGCGCTTCACGGAATCTTATCGGTTGTCGGTACGTTAGAGAGCTTAAACTCACAACACGCATGTATGAATGTTGGACTCTCTTCAGTAGTGATATGTTATAAAAAAAATAATTGTGCAAAGCCTTTTTTATATAGAAATGGAAGGTTAAGATGTTTTAAAGAAAAATGTGCAGGTTAGTGGAATATTCCCAAGTCAAATAAATGTGTTTGGAATCGCACCGCACTGCCTTTACTAAAAAAAAAGAAGAAAAGAAAAGAAAATAAAAGAAAGGAAGAATGCTTTGTATTGACTGCTCAAATGTGAACGGAATAATGTTGAAGATACATAGTCCGGAGCTCATTGATCGAGAGAGTATACATCCTGAAACACGGTGGTGCCCTCAGTTCTCGGTAGATAATTCATTTTATATTGGTATTATATCGCAGATGCAGACCAATAATTATTCGTACAAGGGCTATAATTGCATCTAGAGTACGCACGGAGCTCAATAGTTGATATTACGTAGCACGAAGACATTTTCAAATGTTATCGTGAGAACTTTTCTCGCACCCAGACTCTCCCGAAGGGTAGGAACTACAGCCATGAGTAAACTCCGAGAAATATCTCTCCTAAATTAATTCTTTGATTTCAAGAGTATTAAACCTTCTCGCTCACTAAGAATGAGTATTCTGAATTGAACGTGATTGACGTAAGGTATCAAATTTCAGAGTCATTGTTTCACCTGAAAATATTAGCTGCATCCATCTTATGCTTGGTTCCACAAACCCTCCTATACATGTGGAGTCGCGAGACAAAAAAGGCTTGGCGCATGTGGGGGTTTCGGATGAGGCTGTAAGCTTGCTCGGAACTCCCTGTAGCTTTTACGCAATGTCATTGGCTTTAATATCAACGACACGCGATTTAAAGCAACACGTTGATAATAAAGATCAGCTCCTTTCCCTCAGACCAAGGGGAAAAGCTTCACTTTCTCTAAACATTCGCTTCAACCCTCGACCGTCCTTCACGATGTCGTCCTCGTCGCCTTTACAAACGATCCTAGATCAGCTTCCCGACATCGAACAGCGTCACGTAGTCCTGGCCTCCATCTTCGTCCTGATCCTCTCCCTCGTCGTCTTCACCCGCAAACCGGACTACCACCCTCCATCCTCCTCCTCGATCGCCTGCGAACCCCCACGCGCACCCTTCGGTATACCGTTCCTAAACCACACGTTCTCCTTCGGCGCGGGACCCTCGCTCTTCCTCAAGAAGATACGCTCGCAGACGAGGCATCCGCAGCCGTACACCGTCACCGTCGGCACGAATACGAAATTCTACATATTCAACGGACCGAATGACCACTTACAAGTGCTGTGGCGTAACAGTGCGAATTTGGATTTCGCTACGTTCGCGATAAAGTTTACGCGGTGGATATTGGGTGGTAGCGAGAAGGATTACGATATCGTTTTTAGGGATTGTAATAGGCCGGGAAGTTTCATGCATGGGTGGCAGAAGATTTTCCATACGTTGCCGGAGAAGGAAGGTCCGCTGAAAACGTTGAACGAGAATGGTGTAAAAGGTTATTCTGAGCAACTTAATATACTCAAGGCGAAGGTCGAGTCACAAACTTCGGAGGGGAAAATCGATTTTCTGGCGACGTTGAGGGAGGCTATGCTCGTCGTTATTATGGATTCGTTCTGGGGTCTTCGAAACCCGCTGCGGGAAAGCGACAGGAAGAAATTCGAAGACCAATATTTCTTATACGAAGATGAAGTAATCGGGATGGTATACTCCCCTTTTCCAGCGATAACGCATCGGAAATGTATAGCTGCACGGGAATACCTCGTGAAGCTATTCATCGATTACCTCAACGATCCGCAGCGCATGGAAGGCGCGATGGAGTTCATTCGCATACGAAAAACGCACTACGACAGTTTCAAAATCCAAGTTGACAACCACGCCAGGTCCGAAGTCGGACTCGTCTTCGCCGCGTTATCGAATACCGCACCGACGATGTTCTGGTGCGCTTACCACGCCTTCCATAATAAAAACCTACTAGCGGAACTACGCGATGAGCTATTAGAAACAAAAGGTGTCACATACACCGCAGAGGAGGTAGTACTAAACATGACAATAATAACGAATAAATGCCGCCTACTAAGAGCAGTATGGGACGAAGTATTACGGTACTACCAAGACGTCTTCTTCTCCAGAACAGTGCTATCCGATACAGTCGTCACGCCGTCGTTTTCTTCGGAATACGGCGGTACGAGATCGTACTTGTTAAAAAAGGGTAGCGTGGCGCAAGTACCCATGGGCGTAGTCCTCTCGGATACGCTCACGTGGGGCGACGACGCGGATAAATTCGATCCGTATAGATTTTTGGAACAGGTTAACGACCAGTCGAAGAGTAGAAACGGGAGGGACGATATGGAGAAGAGACGGGACGCGGCGTTCAAGCCGTTTGGTGGAGGGAGTACGCATTGTCCGGGGAGGTTTTTTGCGTGGACGGAGGTTAGCGGGCTTGTTGCTGGTTTGGTGGCAGTTTTTGATGTCGAGATGCCGGAGGAGAGTACATTTAAGGTTAATAGAGGGGATGGGAGCGGTGTTAGGAAGGCTACGGGGCCAGTGTGGGCGGGATGAAGGTTAGGAAGGAGGCCGAGGGGAGGAAGGTTGTTATGAAGTGGTGATCTCATGATGCATGATGGTGGATGGGGAAGGAAGTTGCTGGCGTAAATATAGATATTTCACATTAATATTTAAGGAATGGATATCAATACATCTCAATTGATCAAGGGCCCCGGAGAGCTTTTGTAACACGAAAGTCATAATATACTTACGTATCGTTATGTCTCGAGATTCATCAAGTAGTTTATTCCGTTATGTATATATACACATCACTAGCATCCAGTACCCTATAAGAGTATTTTGGCTATTTTGAATCTGCTTAAAATCCCGGCCTGCCCAATTTATTTCAGATCTCAAGCTCTGCTCTGAGTGCGTGAGAAGAGGCGTGGCCAGAGACGTGCGATTCGGGGCTTAGCTGCGCGACCACTAGGCCTTTTGCTAACCGGGGGACTAGGGCGAAGCTGAACGGACTCGAATGAAAAGTGATGCTAGAACTGCTTGCACCAGTTAGTGGTAAGCGGACGATAGAAGTTTGGGCTGCATCCGGTTGTTTCGAAACATAAGAAAGTTGGGACGCATGGTTAGTTTCGACGCAATTCCAAACCGTGGGATTTCCTGCCGACAAAAGAAAGAGCTTCAGGCACTATATCGTACAACCTGTGAAAACCACAGGGTAAAAGCTTCTCCAGCTACGAAATGAAACGCAACACACAAAACTTGATGAAACATCCTGCTTCGTCACGCCACGAGGTATATTGACCCATAATACGAGCGTTCAGCATTAGATATTTAATTTGGGATATAATATAGCTAAATTGACTTCCATTTCCATCCATTTCTTTCTTCTCCATTCACATTAAGATTGAAGAATGGCTCATCCTCGATGACGCCCGCGAGTGCCGTGCTTTCGATGGCTCGGTTTGGTGCATCACGGGATGCTTCGTCAAGAAAGCGTTCAAGGCAATAAAATAGATCGTGCTCGACGGTGTCAGAGATCTTTGAGAACACTGATTTTGGGGGTGGTTAACTCGGTTTAGTAAATGCTATAATAATTTGAAGAATATAATTTATTTTGAGGGAGAACAACGTCGCGAAAGAATGAACGGGTGGCATCGAAGATAGATAGCTAAAAAGTTAAGATGCGGAAAAGCACAGGGGTTGATGCGTAGTATACCTGATTCGTGAAGTCTGCTAAGTAATTCCATCGGAACAATCGATCCAGAACTTTCGGCATCTGGGGAGGCGACGAGAGTTTCGCCCTCTGAGCCATCAATTTCAGGGCTTGACCTAGTAGAGTATTGAATAGATCCCTCGTCAGAGTTCGGAGAAGAAGCTATGTGCTCAGAATCTAAAGCAGACGTGATGCTCGTGCCTCGGTGGTATATGAGGCGATTTTCGATATTGGGATACTCTGCGTTGTCATCCATAGCGAAAAGATTCTTTTGGGAGGAGCCAAATTATCTTGAAGATTAAGATTAAAAAAAAACCCAAGTTGGTTCACTCGGAGAATTCAGCAGTAGTATCTCGATATATAAAATATATATGACCAACCTAATACTCTACTCCGCTAAAGATGATATGAGAGTAAGAATGAAGACTATTTACCGGCACCGCGGGAGGATGGGGTTCATTGCTAAAATGTACAGCAGTTGTTTTTAATTTGCAAAGCCAGGCTTCAGCAATATATATAGGATCTCATGAGGGTATTCTCGGTAACATCGCGTGCTGCTTCTCTCTATCTTAGAAAAAAAAAAAAAAAAAAAAAAGGAATTACTGCGTAGACGTGCCCAAGCATCCCAGCGCTCTGCAAATAAAATAAAGAGAAATCCTTGCAGTTGGCTGTAGCAGTGAGACTATCATGAGGGTACACATACTTCTTGTCTCTGCAGCCATATTTCCCCATGTCACCTAACTCGAGCTTTAATGACGGAAGGACCCCACTAAAATGAAGAACAGGAAGAGAATAATAGAAGATAAAGCAAAAACTCCAATATTTCAACGAAAAGAAACCCCCGAACTAGTTCCTAGTTTACTGAATTGAAATATCAAACGAAAGATTTATATAGCTTGCATTCTTACGGAGTCATGGCTCCAGCACCTGCATTCTAATTAAGGTACCGGTTTGTGTACTTATTACATGAACGAGAGGTCACAGTGAGAGCACTATGGATGGAGGGGTTCTTTGGGTACCGTGCACTTGTTTTTATTTTTTTATTTATTCATTTATTTTTTTTTTCGGGTTGGCTTGCTGAGTGATGAAGCCAATGGTATCCCTCATGTATCGGTTTATAAGTCAATTGCCTTTGATGAATAAACTTTGTGGAGTGCCACCGCCTCCGCCATTTCTCCAGCCCCCTGCTTTATAAATCCCTCCGCAGCCATTCCCTTACTCGGCAAAGAGAATGGAAACAATGCTGCAGCTCTTTAAAAATTTTCTACGAGCCTTAGACACTCATAAAATGCCACCATGTTTTTGCAGACGTTAGGATGTTCAACTTTAACATGCAGTGACCACTCTCAATGCTTCTTTAAGCGCCCAAACCAGGAAAGTATTTCTTTATCGCGGGGAGTTTTCGAGGCTCTCTTTCTGAGCAAATGAAGCGGATCTTCACTTTTAACTTATTTATCTACTTATCTACTTATCTATTTGTTTTTCTTTCTCTGGGTCTTTCGTCGGGGCTTGCCCGGAGATATAGAAGAACTAATAAAATGGCGCAATGGCTTGGTATGCACAGATCTAGAAACGAAAACTATATTTTCTTTAAGTCGTACACGGCTTTGTATCGTCTTATAGGTTTATATTATTGCCAGGGTATTGTAGATGCATATCGGAGGTTTGCACCGACTAATAAATGGAAGGTTTATTTAGAGCAATTCCCCTAAAAGATATAGCAAATCGTACACAAAAGGATCAGGCTGAAGCGATAGAATAACGTATCGTATGGTCTGGCGAATAAGCATGCAAGCACCCCGGCTCGATGGATTTTCAAAAAGTTTTGAACTTGTAGACTTATTTACTAGTATATATTTATTCTATAGTATTTTAAAATATCGACTATCTTATTTATGATCTTAGAATATAACCTTAAACACGCGTTTTCGGGTATTGAGCTTATTCGCCAGTTTTCAATGGATTTTTAGAAATAGGCACGCCTGCACGTTATTTGCTGCTAGCCTGTTCATTGCTATATTCCTATTTGCCAACCCTCGTTTCGACGCCTGAGAATTGCGATGCCGACAGGGAACTTCCAAAAATTTTGGCGCGTTATTCCCGTGTGAAGATGCATTATTGTTTATAGGTAGGGTCAGGTTGGGATTCCGATTAGATTCACAGCCTCTGGTTTGTTCGTTACTGGAGAAAAGGCCAAATTGACTGACCGCGGAGAGCAAAATATTCCAAGCACCGGATCGCACGTCCGGAGCGCTGCAAAACTCTACCGAAGGAGTCTGGAATAGGGTCATTGCCGCCGCTGCGGTCATATTATAAGAGCCGTTGTTGCCTTGAGCATTAGTTGCTATAGTGATAGGAAGAATCTCGCATTTTTTAATTGCGTTTGTCATGGTTCTAGAGAGGTGGTTTCAACGATTGAATATGTCTCAAATATCGGAGACCTCTCTATAATCTTCACTACTTTAGAAAACCAAATAAACAACGGTATAATGCAAAAACGTATTCCGTGCTCATGAAGCAGAAGAATGCTAACCTATATGAAACTCATACAACAAAGTCAAGAGGAAAAGCTAGAAAAGGGGGATCTGTGGAGAAAAGCAAGAAGCCTACGCGTCGAGAAAACTTCAAAAAGAGGT
This sequence comes from Pezizomycotina sp. ARF18, assembly GCA_002224055.1. Classification (NCBI taxonomy): domain Eukaryota; kingdom Fungi; phylum Ascomycota; species Pezizomycotina sp. ARF18. The sequence goes on from AZLU01000036.1 coordinate 66,091, forward strand.
ATTATCTCTGACCTATACACTAATACAACGCTCTGTCTCTATATGAACACCTACAACCTATCGTCTACATTAACAATATTTCAAAAACCTGCATTATTCGGTCGGGCAATAGCTATTGAGATACATCATCGAGTTCGAGCTCAACATCAGTACTGTTGAAGTGAGGTAGAGGATCCTCTCAATAACGCGATTGGGTCCTTCGAATGATGCTTCTTCAAGATACCGATCGAGCATGAACGACGAAGCATGAGCGACTCCAAAATCCTTGTCTATTTAAGTCCCCAGTTATATCACGTATAAATTGTTAGAACTTTAACGTATATCTCCTAAACAAGTGGAGGGAGAGATCAAGAAACTGAGAAACGAAGAAAAGAAAATCTCGTTAATGACAATAGTACCCGAACCGCTTCCTGAGGAAGTGTTTAAGACCTCGCTCCCAGCTCCGAGCTAGTCGCTATTGTCATGGATGTGTAAGGGAATTGTGTTGTTGATCAGGAGCTGAACTGAAAATGGTACGCGCCGTTGAAACTCCCGGAAAATCTTGCCGAATATATTTCGAGGCTCGAATAGCTATTGAAGGTTGAACTTGGGGTTCGAACTCCATGTATAATCGTTTGCCCATATTTACTTGTGATGGAGCCGTTTAACTTGTATAACGTTTACAATATATATTTCTGTAAGATACGAAAAAGGTCTATTAGAAAAGAAACAAAAATTATTTCGAAGTAAATTAAAAGCAATAGAAAATCAAACTTGTATTATATCTTGATTGTGATATAATGTAGATTGTGATGCAGAGAAAGCTAGAGCTTTATCGAGTGAAACAGTTACCTGATATGAAACCCTTTCGTTAGACCAGCAGAAATTTTATTATTACGCAGCTAGATTACCAGACAACCAGGTAAGGATTTTTTTGAAAGTTAGAAGACATCAAGTCCCCGAGGACCGGATTTCAGTCTAATATATGACATTCCATATCGTGTCTTTTTAGTCTCCTCGGCAGCTCCAGCTCACGAGCTACCCGTCTGATACCCAGAGAGTCCTTGATAGCAAAAAAGGAGAAAAGTCTGGGGCCGTTTTTTGTTGCACAGTGCGGCGTGCTATGCTCATTTTCCAATCTCGTAAGCCTACTTGGCTAATCTTCGGATCTGCGAGATTTGACTCGCGAGAGGATCCGCGGAAGCGGGTACGAGAGCCGTACAACAAATTTGATGACGCGACAAAGGGCCAATTCGTGCCTAAAACGGGAGAAGGATTCTTGATCGGATAGCCTATAGCCATTGCTCAGCACTAGCGTACAGTGTTGCCCCCCTCACGACTACGTTGTAATTGTTTTTTGTTTCTCCTGTTTCGTTTCATATAGATTTCTTGCACTTTGCATATGTAAATTTGCGTACATTAACCGATCACGCGGTGGCCAAAAAAGTTACGCACTTTTAAAAATCCCAGCTTAGCGCTCACTATACTATATAAAAATTATATATATAAAATTATATATATTAAAACCCTATTATTATATTATTATAATTAATAACCTTTTATAGATGCTTAAGTATACTTAGAACCTATTTATTAATAGATTTCTATTATAAGCCGGCCTAATCTTTATTAATAGCTAATTTTAATAATTTAAGGTTAAAATACTTCCGCTTATATACCTCGACTTAGATTTTACTATATATTCTTAATAGGTAATAAATCCGGGCTATACGGTATATAAATATATATTATAGCCTATTATTCCGTTTCTACTATACAACTATATTATTTACGCTATTATTCTTTTCTAATATAAAATTCTAATTATTATATAGCTATTTATCAACTACTAGCTCTAATATTTAATCGCGGTAGTATTTTAATATTATTTTACTATTTTTATTAGTTAATATATTATAATATATAAGATCTAATTTAAAATTCTAACCTACTACGGCCTATATATAAAATTTAAATATTAAATCGTTCTTATTATTATATACTTACATAGTATTTAAGACCGGGTTATAGTCCTAATTAAAATAAATTTCTAATAATTTTATTTATATATATTTTACTAGGTAAGTAAAATTATTTTAAACTATATATATAAGCCTTAGAGGTAGCGATATATTTATAGTTATAGAATACTAATTTTTACTTAGCGAACCTTACTAAAATAAAGGTCTTTTTTAACTATATATATACCTCTAACCTAAACTTAAATACTACTTTAATATCTTATATATAATTATTATAGTAGCGCTCCTTATATCTCCGTAATACGCGTACCTTATCCTTTAGTATATAGCTAAAGTAAAATTTATTACTAAAATAGATTTATTTCTAGTACTTTAGTATAGATAGGTATACTAGCTACTAATAGGCTAAAATTAGTCGCTTATACTATATATTATTAGGCTTTTACTATTTTTAATAGGCTATATAATACCGTTAGTACCTTTTAGCTATATACTTTTATACTATATATATTAATATGCCTTTAATATAGGCCTTAAATACTAGCATATTTTATATTAAATAATATACTTTTTAGCCTTCGTCTATAAGTAGTTCTTCTATTATATTAAGCTAGGCTTTTAATAGTTTATATAGCTTACCGTATCGATCTAAACGCATCGGGCTATTAGTAAATATTATACGTAATTATTTTTATTATATAAATACTAGTGCGTTACGTTAGCTTATATTTTTAATATAAACTAGTAATAGTAACTAATTAGCTAGTATTATAGTCGCGTATAAATAGATAGTATTATAATGCGATAATATATTTTATTAAAAATATGGTTTTTTATAGAGTAGATTTATAAGCGTATGTTAGTACTAGTTTTAAGAGAGGGACCTTAATATTTAATGAAGTAAAAGAGTGTATACGCCGGCTAGAGCGGCGGCTAGTTCGCCGGGCTATTAAACGCGTTCTACGTACGATAGTATTAATAGTAGATATATTTTTTGTGTGGTATAGTGGGTGCTAAGCTGGGATTTTCAAAAGTGCGCAACTTTTTTTGGCCACCGCGTGCCGATATACCCGGATTCTTCCGAGAACAGAAGCCCTTCTTTGAGCATGCTGAGGAGGAGTTTTATGAAATGGGCACGAGACCAAAATTCGAATTGAGACTGCATCGTGTCTATTTCACTATTGGTTTACACCAGACCTTAGTGTCGACATACTCGTAAGAATGTCTACTAGCTCGTGTAATTCCTTTGCCTTTTATACCTTGCTTAAGCAATCCTTTATTCTACCTCGCTAGTTGTCATTGTTCTGATATGAACACGAGAGATGTAAGCCAGACTCAGAGTCCTTCTTCCCTCCTTCCTATATTTCCCTAGCGCGTACTCGTTGGGGGAGATCTAGAAAGGAGAATGGATTATTGTTCGTTATCCACAGTTGCTAACATTAGTAAATGCTTTCAATTTATTCGCTGGGGAAGTTAACCGGAAACGACACTGGTGAATTACTTTGCTGGCGTCAGCTCCCCGGCTCCTCCTTCGATGCGTCCTTCAATCCAATACCAAAGTGATTGGCTTCCTACAGCCAGAATGTCTCGTCATCTGCCATCGCATTGCAGAACGTCGACTTCATACCAAATTCCTTTGCGGCTCTGGCATACCCCGCGGTGTCGGCTATTTAATGTCAGTAGATATTCCCAAAGCGGATAGTTGAAATTCCAACGCACCAAAAAATCCCAGATGCTCGACACAAATGTATCCAGGCGCCTCATAAGCCACCCTGCTGGTGATATTGTGGTATCGGACTCCTGAATACTCGCGGCAAACTTATCTGCTAGCCTATGGGCGATACCGAGATGTGTGAATGCGTCTATAAGTGTGGATATCTCTTCAGCGATTGCTAGTGTCTTCTCAGATGCCGTTTTCGTCATAGTTTCTAGACACTTAACAAACATCAAATGTCTAGTCTTGTTTGCGATGAGATAAAATTAATTGGGGTTTTGCAATGAAATTGTGGTCTGAAAGCTTTTATGTATTACCATTATGACTCTGTTCATCAGAGTTTCTAATGAATACCAGCTTAAAAACTTTATAAAGATAATCGACCAAGAAACTGTATTTCTTCGTAAAGGATAGAGTTTATCCTAGAGCCAGTATATAGCCACGTGGAGACCTAGAACGACCGTGCACCATATCAATGGAAAAAATACTGTGCAACGATATCTAATCACACAGCATACAGGGCTCGCGTCAGCGAACATAATATGTTACAGGAACAGGATGAAAATTTAGTCGCACATCAAAATATGTATACATTGGAAGAAAAAAGCTTTGAAAAATATATTCTAGGAAGTAATAGCGTGCGATGTATATTAGCTGGAGACTTTCAATTTTGACATGAAGCATAGAAGACCTCGCAAAGCCTGATCAAGAATTATAAGCGGGCGGAAGGAAGTTTCCAATCCTAACGATACTCTCCAGGATGCTTGGTAGCAACTCTAATATTAAACGCAAGGGGAAAAAAAAAAAAGATGGGACGACTAGGGTGTCCCTGTAAACTTTGTGTAACGTTGACGTGGGCGTGCTATCGGGCGTGCATTATTCAAATTCGCGAAACAGTTTAGGAAATTAGGAGATATAATATCTGAGAACTATTTACTATGAGCCGGAATAGTATTAGCCAGTTATAATGCAGTATGAAAACCGCAATCGCGGGGATTTATCGTTTTGATAAGGCGAAATTTAAAGTAAGTACTTAAGTACAGGTAAACATCGCCTCTCCCGATCAGCCGGGAGTAGGAAGGTAATCATCTAAGAGATATAAATGCCCGAATACCAAGGGACTATCCGATATCATTTAAGATTTGGAACTCGTAGCGAGCGGCTGGATAGTAAGGACCTGGTCCGTAAGAATTCTCTCCATCGCGCTATTTATACCTTCGGGGACCTCTCTGCGAGAAAGCGGTTCAGGGCGTAGGATGGATCGTCCACGGTTGAAAAAACGTGCTTGGGGCCTAAAAACAGAATAAGTAGTTAACTTCAGCTATACTCATGGGAATAACAGAGACGAGCAGTGAACATACTCGTGGCCCCAATCTCGGTTGGTTTAACGGTAGAAGCGCTGCTCCCGACGCTGGAAACGCCGGTAGGCGGCTGGGAATCGTAGTCTCCAAATTCAGATCGTGTCGAAGCAGCGTCGGACAGTGTTGTGGCGGTGATTTTCTCCGTCGCTAGTGATAACAGACTTATCACCTCCGTTTACTTCGTTATGAGGGATTTCACCGATGCCAGAGCTAGAAGGCGTCTCATTGACAAACTCGGCGTTGATAGCCATATTTAGTTGTCCTTCGTAAGGGCCGAGGTAGCTATGATGCTGGTTTTGATTGTTAATACTAAACCGCCGCTCAGTAGGGGCTTTAAATGTCGGAGTTTCTGTCTGATACCCCTTACTTATTATTATTATTATTATTATTAGATCTCGATATAAAGATATAGTAGTAGGAGAAAATGCTGAACGGGATAAAAAAACGAATACGTACGTGTGTAAATTGGAAGAATACCCTTGAATTTTTGTGAGGGAAAGGACTTTACTCGCTTATATATCGAGAAAATTATATCGACTGAAAATTTTTACAAACATAGTGGTTACTTTAAAATCAGTTCAGCGAGTTAGACAGACCCAGTTGCCTTTGCGCGTTACTTTGAGGCTCACATTTAGCCCATCCGTATAGCGTCACGTACTGGTTCGTACTGGTTTCTCAGAGACTGGGTATCAGGCAAGCGCAACCAGGATGTCATTGTTGAAAAAAAAATGAAAAAAAAAGAAAAAAAAAGAAATTGGAGGGCTTTCTTATGGTTATAAAACGGCCTAGCATATATATCGCTAACGGCCTAGCGGTGCGGATGCTACCGCAATGGTTACACAAGATGACCTTCCCCTTTCAAGATGGGTAAATTATTTATCGTGGTCATAGGGTTATCTTAAACACTTCATACGAATCGAATAATGCCGAATTATGACTAAAGGTATCGCATAGTAGACTGGTATTCTTTGTACGAAGGGCACCACGGATGTGTTATAGAATAAAAAAGAAGGTCAAAAGGTCGAACCTTTACGCGCCGAATATACTAGCAAGCACAGGACTTGAGAGCTAGAGGCAATTAGCAAAATCGCTTTTCCACAAGCTACGAGAATAATCCAAGCCATAGTTTTGGTATCTACTAAAGCGGAGTTTTAGAATCTCAATTTCAATATTGCTTCATGGAGGTAAATGTACGCTTGGTTTGGATACAGAATCCAATCCACTGAGAACCATCTTATAATTATGCGTCTTTGCCGTTCCGCTACCCTTTGCGTTCTCTTGAACTGCGGTAGTAGTCGTCTCTTTGTTACTCTCTATCGTATTAGGGTGCTGCTTGCGCATGTGTTTTGTAAGATTATCACGACGCGTGAATTGCATGTTAAAGTTGAGAGATCCGCAAAGGAAAATTTTCTTCTGTTCCTCAGTCGCGTGCGTCACGCGCTCGTGCCTATTCCTGTTTTGCCGGTCCGTGAACTCTCGACCACAGCGGCCTTTTCGGCAACGGAAACAAGAAGCGGAAGAGACGGTAACTTCTTTTGGATGCACGGTGGCGTGTTCATATCTGAGTATTTCTCTTTATTTTCCAAGTTGTCTTAGACGCCGTCAGGTTAGTTCCGAGGTTATAACAGAAAAACGGAGAAGAATGCAAAAATAGTTGTCCATACTACCAGAACGCTACAAATCAGTACCGCGAGGGATTTTTTTATCAATAAAACTTCAGGCAAACGGTCTCTATATTTAGAGGCTATTTAATACTACTGAAATACACGCGTCATCTCGGTAAGTGAAGACCGGGATAAGGAAAAAGAAAGGAGAAGAGCAAAACCCTCGATCTCCGAGTAGACCGGGGTACGTGCGATTATGAAACGCCTTAAGTTCTTACCCTAAGATTTTTGAACATGTGCATCATACCAATGAAGACTTTTATTTCAATGTTACTATACCTAACTTTACCGTCTAAAGGTACCTCCCTAACCAGCCAGGCGGAATGGACTTATCGAGGGTCCAGGAATCTATCCAATTCTCACGTGTTGGAAGTTTGGAGGGCGATATTTAGGGTATTAAAAAAGGAAACCAATATATCAAAATTCCGGATTTATAAGAACGGAAAGGCGGGGGCGGAAAAAGGCGTCGGAGATGGGTTGCACTTTCTTCACATGTCTTCTGAAACATAAGGGGGCTGCGGTGCCGACTTGATAGTATAGTTAGGTGGCTATTGTTACGCCCTATAGCGATATTCCAAAATCCTATAGTGTCAACGAGCTGGCAACCAAATTCATCCCTCATAATGACCGTTTCAGTCAAGCAGTTTGAAAATTTCATTAGGGAGAGAAAGATCGATATTATACCATATATTTGGTCCTGACATCAACGGCATTCTCCTCAAACATATAATCGCGTATTTGAAAACTTTGAAGACGGTAGTTTTCAGCCAGTCACATGGCGCCAGAGTGTGGACGGAGCATGAAAAGGTCCTTGGTTTCTAATTGCAACTCAACGGTTATTTGTGGGCCGAAATATCAAAGCGACTGGGCTGGCGGTAACGGAAGACTACAGTTTTGATCGAGACGCGTCGTCCTAGAGGTCATCTAGTTTTATTTATTCAGCTCCGTACTTTTATTAAAGTACTAAAAATCCCATTAATATTAGAATGATTTCTTGACGGACATAATTATCTCAATAGGAGACATACTTCGTGGTTGACCTGTTGAATTACGTGACTCACACATACGGTGACTTGAACATCATATAATAACTACGATTTAAACGATAAAGCGAGACGGACAGAAAAAGAAAATAAGATGAAAATCAGGACTATTACGCGGTCGTGGAATGAGCGTAAGTGGGCTATCGGAACAAAAGTCTCACTTAGACAGATTCGGACCGACCTTGGCAAGAACTGAGTGGCCCTCCTTTCCAAACTTCATGTAGCTGGAAAAATAAGTAGGTATTACTTTGGGAAAAGGAAAACAAAAAAGGGTTGCCCATCTCCAGAGGATAATTTCACGTTAGCCTCCTTCATACTCACCAGTATGCATGCTGATAACTATTAAGAGATGCCGTGCCTAAAATCGTAGTCACGCAAAATGATTGCCTTAAAGAACTTCGATGTGGAGGTAAAGCAGTAACAAGGGGTGATGTGAACCGGCATAAGCTAAGATTTATCATTAGGGATCCTTATGTATCTAGCACGTATTACCGAAAATTGAGCTAGCCTTCTACCCAAGACGCAGCCCAGGAGTTTAAAGGACCAGAATAATATAAGCAAACTGTAAGAAGCAAGTTTAAACAAGTCAAACAAGCTGTCGTTCGTTCATTAACTATTGCTCGACAATATCGGAAACTAGCCTTTGCTGATAAGTGCGACGATGATACTCCTACCTCCCCAGTCCAATATCAAAACCCCTTCTCACCGCCGTAGAGATGTATCCAGAGCAGACAAACCCATCTTGTTTTGTTTCGTTTTTCCTTCTCGAAATCACTCCTGCGTTTGTCAAGTAATTAATTTAATGGTCTTCGGAAGCGGTATGGTTGGTCGCTACTTTGAACCATTCAAATTCTTAGGAGGGGGCTACCAGCCCATTTGTACATTACATCCAATTTGTCAAAGGGCGTTTCAGGGTCGGTGTAAGTTTATATAAACAGCTATTGGATTGCAGTACAGCGTCTCTAAAAGCTAGCATAGATAATCTAGCGATACTTCCCTCTTTCTACGTGTCGGAGACAAGTAGATGTTTTTTTTTTTTTAGACAGGATAATTGATGAAAGATGAATGCCCTCCTATTGAAATGTCCGAAATCATATTTACCCCTCCCTCCCAACCGTATAGATTGACCAGAACTTTCAAGGCTGAGGAAGAACGACCTGGATATGTAGTAGCGGTAAGAGTCATAAAATAAATAGTGCTCTCTGCATGTCTTAGCTGTAATATCTCTAGATTATTAGCGAGGTTTCCTTTGTTTTCCTCATGTACCACACGCGGATTACCATAGTGGAATGAACAAGGGGCTGGGGCTCCATCCTCACTGACCACGTCAGAAAACCCAAAACTCTTCTGTATTATTTTGAAAAGGTCGAAGGTTTTATAATATATAATGAAAAGTTTTAGTTTAGGGATATCTCCGATATCCGATATGTGCTTCAAAATAACCTAGTCATACTATTGCTGAAATTTTTATAAACGACGACTATAAACAACGGTGCTATTGTGCACATTGAAGTAGGAGTGGTACAGATTGGCTCATTTAATAGTGAGAAAGAAATAAAAGAGAGGAGGAACAAGCATGTCGCTGTTATTAATAAGGAATGTTATCCAAGCCATGACGTTCTACATAGGTCGGCAATCATTTTTTGCTCTGGTTTTACCTTTGAAAAGCTTGTAATTGAGCTTGTCTGGGGAAATCTGTAGAGTCATTTGTTCATTTTGAAGAAAATCCGACCAGTAACCGTTATAACATTATCTGACCAGTGCATATATAGCTCCGCTCGTAATTTATAAGAATAAGTAACATGATATTTTGCTTCACCAGAATAACTTAAGGTATGAAACACATCGGTGTAGCAAAAATTTCAAGACAAAGGGAAAGAGGATACAGCCATGATATCGAAGAACGAAAGGCATTTGTTTACTATTTTTATTTTAGATGAAACACGACAGGGCGGAAAACAAGAATAAAAATCACAGAAGCGAAGAAAAGATGTTCAAAGTAGTTCAAAGGAATCAAAATTCGTGAGTAGGGGAGAACGATGATGTTTAATGCATGGCTAGTATTTATTTCTTCTTCTGAGCAGTGTTGGCAAGGTCCCCGGAGGCCATGAATGTATGTGTTGCCTCACTTTCAATGTCAGCGGCGTCCCTAGTTCCTTTAGTCATATATGATCCAAAAACTCGATTAGAGCTTTCCTTTGGGGTCTCGCTCTGAAACCGGCTCATGACGAACGAGGGCTGGAGGAGGGATGTCGTGGGAGCGTCTAGTCGTGCTACGTCGATACGATACCAAAGATCAATAAATACTCAGGTCTTTCAAAGCTAGGCTTGAAGGGTGGGTTATGTATACCTGACGCTTGGAGGTCATCACCATTCGATGAATATGCTCTGTATTCCGGACCAGATACCTGAGGGGTTGTACTCCAGTGGCTCATCTGCGAAGCCTTCGAGTGAGACGCATTTGAAGGGCACGAAATCTCTCCATTTGAAGGCTGACGCGGGAGCGATGTAGATTTAGGTAGCGATTTCTCTCCAGTGCCCTGCTCTGGATGAAGCAAACTCTTGGGTGCAGACATGCCGGCGATGCTTTTCGAATATTCTCAGTGTTTGACACAATCTTTCCCGAGGCAATGAAACCTACTTAATCTTCACTCGACACTGTCGGATGTTGAAACTTCTGAGCTTTTCTCCGGAAGTATGAGAGGATGTGTATACGGTCGTTATGTTGTTAATAGCAATGAGGTTATATTGGACCGATAATAAAATATGAATAATTAGGAATAAGAGGATGATGGATAGGTTCCGAATAAGAACCATAAATGGGATGAGAAGGACGAGAGATAAATCAGCGTTCGAATTATATTGCAGAAATACAAAGCATCGAAATGCTAGAATGATCTAAAGTCCTTTGGCTACAACATGGGCACGACCGGTGTGGTTAGCGGTCAGCTATTTATGCTTCCGTTGTTAAGTGTTTGTCCTATGTTGATTTGTTTTCTCACCAAACGAATCATAAATGGATCGTTGGTGAAGACCACTCAATTATGAAAATGGGGTAGTTTAGTCACAAAGCTCAATATCCAAAAGCGATTTTAAAGCATGAATTTGTGACAAGCAGTACATGCACTCTCCATAACAGGAGATTAGCCATTTCAATTCAATGGGTAGGGATGCTGAATGTTGCACAACGCTTTGGCTAACTCCACGAAGGGTGCCTCCTCGCTGCCTATATTTAAAGGATATTGGGCAGCAGCTAGCAGAATAAGCGACATGAACAAGGAGATGATTCTTGATCTCATGAGATATAGAAGCGAATTTGTTTAGCACGCTGGTACACGTGTACAGAAACTCGAAGACAAAGCACTAACGGCTAGCAGGGGTGATACCAGTAGGTCGAGATCGTAAGTTTGGGATCGTAAGTTGATTCTTCATGGCTGCCCGCGTCTAGAGATCACCAGCGTGAGGCCAGCCCCAGGGTATTACCTGTTTTAATAATAGTTAGAACTAATCAGACAGGTAAAACTTATCCGGTGGCCAGACTTGCGGACGCACTAGATATCAAGTATTGGTCCATGTGACGAAAGTTTCGACAAAGTTAGCGTTATTCGAAAAGACATGAAAGAGATGGTCTATGCCGCAATGTCGTCCTCACTCACAGAGACAATAGAGGAGCCTACAACTTAGGCTTTAGACAAATAGGGGCAGGGAACTGGCTTATAGTCGAAATCGAAACATTTGATGCCATAGTTCTGAGTATTGGCAATAGTGTCAGTAATAAAGGCTCCGGGGAACTTTGGAAGCATTTCCATATTTTCATCTTTGTTTTTTTTGGTTTACTTTTCCCGTTTAATCTCACATATTAGGGGTGATCTATTTCATGACATCTGCGGGTTTCTTCATGTTCGAGGCCAGACGTTGGCCGGGTCCTCCTGGATAGCCCGGCGCCAAAAAAAGCCACATTTGGTATTCCCTCCGCGAATTGGAGGACCAAGTGGGTCCTCCGGATATTTGAGTGCATATCTTGGCTCCTTTGAGCAAATTAAGATGAGGACGTAGACAGGACCTCATTCTGAAATGAGTTGCCGGTCGGAGGACCCTACAGCAAGGATTATAATTTGAGTGAGCAAAGAAATGAATTAGTTGTGTGATTTGAGGGATTAAAATCCCTGACAGAACGCTTTCGGTGGGGAGGACCCCAGAATTGGCGGTAAATACACACAATCTATTGGTGGAAGGGTCCTCTCGCTAAATCTCAACAATTGTATTTCCGGCTTGCATATCTAGACTTCCGTTGACTTCTTAAAAGTGCCCGGGAAATTCCGAGCGAAGCGAGAATGAACACGGGGGGCTAGACACCGAGTGCGGCATCTGAGGTATATATCTAATACCAAATATATTCGGTTAGCGGCGGCCTTGAGTAACAAACCATTATACTCATCGACGGTTCTAGTTTTCTCATCTCCGTTACTTTTGTGTCCTGGTTATAATGCTAAGTCTGGTAAGGTCGTTGTTATCAGCAGGATTTATAAAGGCCCAAGCCCAAGCAGGAGCTCTCATAAGTATAGTAAACCTTTCTTGAAACAATAGCTCGGAAATTCCAAAATCACCGCAACGGACCACCTGATCAGTAGATAAGGCACCGCATGAATTGAATAGTAGTGTAAATACTTCAGTTTCTGTACCAAAGGCATGGATGCGATCAATGTATTTTTACTAATGTAGAGTTTACCGGGTTATATACCTATTCCCTGAATGTAAATTCGAGGTGGTTTACACTACAAGCCCATTTAATAGTAAGTAATGTATGGATGCGGTGTTTCTAGTAGATACAAACATCGACAAAAGAGCCTTATTAACAATTGCCTTTCGACCATCACGAAAATCCTCCTAATCAACGGTGAGCTAAGCGTTATAGATGTATGTATAATTATGGTATATCTAGAACTGGAATGTAGTGCACAGACATCACCAATATCAATCGCCACGAACCTATTGTCCATAAGCTAGAAATCTTGCGTTAGATGATTATGTACGCGTCCAGGTTTGGTGTAGTCACCTTGGTAATTTATAATTTGTAGTTCGAGAGAGTAGCGCAATGTTGTCCCGTACCCAACATCAGGAATTTATTTTGGCCCCACGGAGAAATAATAGAGAAGCGCAATGCAAAGTAAATAAATAACCCTGACGTACTAAAAATAATGAGCAGTTTGGTTAATGAAATTAACTATATGGTAGCATATATACTGGATTATTAGTGGCAATGAGATGTCTCTTTCTAAGCTTTAGGGTCACAAGAGACCGAGTATCCGGCTTATCCTCAAAACATTCCAAAGGACGAGCAAAGGGAAGATGACTAGAAACTAAAGGCTACAATCCATTAAGGTTTATGGGCCAAAAGTAATTTGTTTCCCACGAATTCGCTCAATATTTACGTCGTACTCGATGGTACAATAGCATTAGTCCATAGACTCTTAACAATACGTCGTACGTAACATTGGCCCTGTTGCAATAACAGCAAGCTTTATTACAGCCATGATTTGATTTGAAGTTTTAACATCACGCTGAGAAATGGTCTATTCCTTTCCTGATTTTATGCCGATGTCGGGATAGTGGAAGTCCGTTTTGAGCTCCCCAAGTTCTTTGGCGGATTCAGGCGACCATGATATCCTCCCAGGCCACCTTTTTATCAATAATCAAGAATATCGACGTGACAAGCGTCCACGTGGATTAATCATAAATTCGCTTGCGCAAGCCATCGCTTTGGTATGAAATTATACAAATATTTCGCGTAATTTTGGCGGGCCGCACGGGCGCTATAGGTTAAATTTCTTATAGGCAGATTCTTTATTCAGGAAAAAAGAAATGAATAAAAATAGGGCAATCTGAATTCGTTATTCGCAGTATCAGGCTTATAAAAATTTCTTTTTAAATACAAATTATGTTTCCAGAAGCTTTTTAAAGTTCTTATAAATCTCCCAAGTAATAATATGATCTCATTATATACCACAATTGCTTTTTTTTTTTTTTTTTTTTTTTTTTTGGGGGGGGGGGGTGTATTTTGTTTTTATATAAGTATATCTACAGAAAGCATATACAAGGAAAGGCTTGAAGGCCTTGTAAACCTGCCTGAAAACTTACAATAACCATGATGAGCATGTACTTGAATATTTTATCAAGGTATTCATATTTATAACAACAACACAATGGATAATTTGGCGCTAAATATTTCATTTCAGGAAGCAGCGCTCTATGTCACATACCTCGTCGTATACTCATTCATTTTTTAACGCTGCGTCACAAAAAAAAGATAATAATAATACCACTTAGATTATCGGTGGCCCCTTTGCTTCTCGTTCACTGGCACTGACAGTTCTCCTGGCTAGGTTCCATATAGGTACAGATTAACTATCCATGGAAGCGAATGACAGATACTGTGTATTTTATTTGCTCCAGCACGGTAACGACAAAGACCCTGTATGTGCTAAATTAGATCAGTGCTATATGTTGGAGCAACTGTGATATGAAGCAAACTCGAAATCCCAAGAAACACTTATAGAAACAGTCTGCCACCGGCGAGACATTATCGCTTATTTTACCCTACAAACAACAAGAAAGCTATATTTAGGGAATTTTACTCGCCCATTTCGCCAATATCTCTATCTTTATATACAACTGAACTGTTTCAAGTACTAAAGCGCAGAAAAAATATATTTAGTATCGCCGTCCATGTCCTGCTGAAAAGGAAAGAAAATCAAGCGATGTTGTTTTCGTCTATATTTGATATTACGCGCAGCTAATCTCTGTCTATCACTGGCAGTAAGAATGTATCGTGGCTCTGTTAACTTAACCGCGCTTGGGATGTAAGTTCAAGTCCGTTATGCTAGTAAAGGCTAAGAACTGTGGGTCATTGCTTATACGCATTGATATTATTAATGTATAGCTCTAGTAGCGGTTATTCTCAAGGTCTCTACTTTTTGGCTTTAAATATACCGCTTGTCACGAAATTTATCAATAATAATCGCATATATGGTTACAAAAATAGTTTAATCTTTGTGTGTTTTGGTTGGGTTAATTCATTTATACTGTTCCGTTATTGAGACTATAAAAAGCGGAGGAGAAGCAATCAGTACGAATATCACGGTAAATTTGACGTGAACATCCTTATTGATTTACAATAATACTTAATAATTTTTATAATTACTTATTCAATTTATAATCATTTATTAGGAAATGCCCTCTCCTGTTCAAAAATATCCCTCTCACTTAACTTCTTAGCTAAAATGATACAATCTTAATCACCGTATGGTCTACGGTAGCAATTAAGCACCGTTATATCTAGACTTCCAGTGCTCCCAGTCTCACAAGTGGTAAAAATAAGACGAGCTTGACCAGCTACGGTCGGAGGAGCACACCGGCGGAGCACACCGGAGGTAAGTATAGGTGGAAAGTCTTAGTATTCATATAGCTCAACCTCCGATTTGTATATTGCCATTTATCGCCACGGTCTTGTGACTATTTAATACATCATTTATATGATACGATCTAAGTTGTTTCTTGATCATTCTTTTTTTTTTTTTTTTTTTTTTTTTTTTTTTTTTAATGCCCTTCATTTAGACGTGTGTGGAAGTATATATATCTTTTACTGGCTTTTTTATTTAAAAATAAATAAATAAATAAATGAATAAAAAAACAAAAAAAACTCCGATGGCTACCGAGGCCTTTTTAAATATTATTACAACACGAAATATAACCGAGTATATTTGGAAACTATTTAATAGCTTGAAGTTAGCCAGCTAAGCTTGGGTATCCGCAGTGACAATTTTTGTTTTCTTTAGAGAAAGAAAGGAACAAAAGAGCAATTGGGCAAACACACCCATATCTAGGTAAATATTCCGGCTATAGGAGCGGTATTTTGCCACCTCAGGCTACAATTGTCGAGTGGGTTTAATTAATTCCCTATTCTATCGTGATTTCATTGTATACCATTAAGGGGTTCACGCTTACATATAATAGAAACGATATGCTTTCGCACCAGCTTTATTATTATAAATAAGCCTGTCGTAAATAGCCGGAAAGATTTCGTGTAATATTTCCATCTATATTATTGGAGAGAAGTTCGTAGATACGTCAGCTAAGGTAAAAATTGTTTAGAGAAAACTTGCAGATGCTTAACACAATTACTACGCGCTATAATAGGAAGGACATGATCGTATCGCGGAATATTTGGCTCTTTCCGTGGTCGAACTGTTCAGGCTGTATGATAACTTAACTATTGAATGTATAAAGTTCTTAAATACTGCTAACTCTTGCGTCTATAAGTTTCCTCCTAAGGACATTATTTACATAGCGAATAAAAATATCAAAATTATAATTCAGAGAGGAAAGAAATGTCAAGTTGAGTGACTAGGAGACGCTTGATAACAGAAATACATAGAAATAGCCTCACTAACGCCATTGACGAGTGCTGCCAAATAAGAATCCAAAGAATACCTTGGTAGACGAACAAATTAGAAAAAAAAAAAAAAAAAAAAGGAAATTCCAAGAGAAACCAGTCGCGCTGTAGAAGGTGTCGTCCAACCAGTGAACACAAATTTCTGTTTGATAGATAGCTTCGGGAATTGGAAGGGGAATATTCATAGGAGGATATTTCTATAGCCTATCTTACCAGAATAAGTAGACACCAGGCCGGGTGACGCTCGATAGATATTATAGGTCCGAGCCGGCGCTTTACTTAATTTCGGAGGTGGCCGGAATTCCGATTCAGGTAGTCGCACACCGGTATTCCCGCCACCAGTTTTGTGTTAAGGAGACCCCTTTGCGTTTCCCAAGTATCCCTGTGAGTAAAATCACGATGCTTATTACGGACATGTTTTGTAAGTTATCTCGGCGTGTAAACCGCATGTCGCAATCAGGGAACTCGCAGGGAAACGTCTTCTTCTGATCATCCGTCGCGTGCGTCACGCGCTCATGTCTATTCCTATTTTGTCTGTCCGTGAACCTGTGCGTGCAGCCTTTCCTGCAGTAGAAGACAGAGTTTGATGATGGCGATAATGTCCTTGACACAGCTTTATGGGATGGCTGAGTAGGTGAAGGCGCGGGCGACAAGGATTTGTTTGTGGGCGGCTTTGGTGGACCGTCCATGGCTCTAGCCCCGTAGAAAGCTCCATGCGTGAAACTGGATCCCTCAGATACCGAAGTCTTTCTGAGGAATCAAGTATCTCTGGCGTGTTACCGTCATTGGGCAGCGCGTCGAACCCGTCAATCCAGTCCGGCCCAATATCGGGCACGATATCTAATTCGCTGAGTTTGCTTCCCACCGATGCAGCCGATGGAAAATCGTCATTGAGGTTTGTAGCAGCATTGGGGTCCGCTCCATGCCTGAGCAAATGTAGTATAGCGTCTTGATTACTCGATATCGTCGCGAGGTGCAGTGGGGTTTGTCCTCTACCATCTTGAGATTTGGATCTGCGCCATGGTTTAACAAATCCTCCATGATAGAGATATTTCCTCGGATTATTGCCGCGTGAAGTGCGTTGTATCCGTTGTTATTCAAAGTGCTTGTATCGGCGCCAAAATTTAACAATACTTGAACGCAGTCCCTCATGTCGCGATACACGGCATAGTGCAATGGTGTTGATCCACGGTCGTCCATAATATCAATTCCGGACGAGTCGCGCTTCAGTAAACGGTGAAGAAGCAAGGAGTAATTCGATTTAGCTACGAGATGTAGAAGCGTTCGACCATTCATAGCCTGTCGTTAACCCTTGCTTGGTAGTCTAGAAGGACTTCCATCATTTTCTCGACGCGCGAGTAGATCCAGCTTCCCCCGGTTTGGGTATATGTAAACAACGCTTTAACACATACTTGCAAGGGGGTTAAATGTTCTGCCTGACCGGTAACGTTTCCGGAAGCCGCACGGTCTTCATAACTTTCTCTGCCTACTCCTGCAGAATATATAGCAACGTCGTTTACTGAAGCGGCCTGCTCCAACAACGCCCTTGCTACCGGGAAATTAAGCCTGTCCGTTGCTACATGAGCGGTGTCCAACCAAAGCATCTTTCAAGCTTAGAAGCCGGGTTCTCGCAGACACAACTCTTCGATAAGGCTTTGGTGGTCGTAAGCAATAGCTATATGCAATGCAGTTTTGCCAGATAGCGTTGGAGCACAGATATCGGCGCGGCATTAAAGAGCAGCCGAAATATTTTGATATTCCCTACCCTCGCCGCAACGTGTAAGGGCATCCAACCATCACAATCTCTGATGGATAAATCGATTTTGCCTTTGAAAGCTACAAGGTCCTCGACTAGAACCACGAAGCCATTTTCAATGGCAAGATGGAGCGCTGTTCTATGCTGTTTCCGTCGTAGCGTTTATATCAACTTGCCCTGATCTTAGATATACACTAACAAGCTCTGGAGAACCCTGAAGTGCTGCAAGGTGTATAGGCTTTAATCTCGTATTTGATATGGGTTCCTTTCGCAGATGAATGGAGGAATACGATATAGACTGCGCACTTCTGATTGAAACTTTTGAGGGAAGTCATCTCCCTCGCTTTTAGAAGAGATTGGGGAGCTATTTCGCTTAGATTGTCTGCCTGAGCTTCTAGACTTGCAACGAAGCAGGAGACTGCGTCTCCATGATAAGCGGCGAGGTTCCCGGAGAGCCTGAGAGCGAGAAGGTGCAGTTCTTGGCCGGCGTTCAAACAGATCCTATTCGTAACAAGCTTAATACGGGACAAACAACGGTAAAAGCTTGCTGAACGGTATTATCTTACATCGCTTCTAATTTTTTCAGCTATATCAATACTTCTCGATGGTACGGGCTGCTACTCGGATGAATAAGCGGAGAGGGTGCTGAAAAGTTTTTGTTTATTTTGGGAGGAGATACTACTGAGCTGTGACTCCTTTCAATATGCCTTCTCTTAACGGACTTTTTCCTAATAACAAAGGTTGGGGTGCGAAATTGTTGACCTAAAACTGATATAAGGGCAAGGGCAAGAGTGGAAAATAGGCGTATGAAGTCAGCATCTCATTCGTGTATTACATATACGGATATGATAATGCAGATGAATAGGTTATAAGCGAGATTATCTGCCATTCTTGGATCGAATGGGAGTTGCAATCTCGCGGTCACGTTGAGACTGAGACTTAGGCCTAGTTCACCTAAAACCTCTCTGCCCTCTCTGCCCTCTCTGCCCTCTCTGCCCTCTCTGCCCTCAGATTCTGACCCGGTGCTAGGAGAGTTGAGGTTGCGCTTTTTTGATCCTCGACTTGTTGTGTAACATGATTTCCCAGTCTTGAAAGCTCAAATTAGAATTTATTAGTACGCGAATTGTTTGAAATATTTTTTAAGCAATCGACATTCTTCTTTTTTTTTTAAAAAAAAAAAAAAAAAAAATCAATAAATAGATAAATAAACGAAACACTAAATAGAACTTACGTGATAGCCGAATCTTCATGTGAAAGGATATTTCTTGGGGCATCGATACATTACTTTGTTCAGGGGGCCTTCATTCCGATGGGGTTCTGAAGCGCTCAAGGAGAATCCAAACGGCGTGAAAAAATTTCAGGAGTAAGCACAAACCTCTGCTTGGAAGCCTTCCGATGCGTTTCATCCATTACTTATAGCATTGGAAACCTGCGAGAGATCTCGGGGGTCTCAAGAGCCTCCGTAGCGACTTATTAAAGCTCTTTGTTTCTTAAATTTCAATCCCTGAGTTTTTTTTTTGGACAAGCTGTAGGTTGGCCAACTTGAAAATCCCGACCACCTTCAAAAATTTATATCCTAAGGAGGGCATCGAATATTTATTAAGTATAGACACTACGGAAGGAAGCCTTCCTTCTATATACTTTTGATATAATACAAGTTCTCAACTTCCTTCCCTGCTTCCTCCATTTTTCGTAAATGGAGCACCGCCGCGGCGCAGCTCCTTGTATTTTTTGCCCTAATATGTCAGACTAGCTAGGCCCAACTGCTCTTACGAAGTCCTGTTTTCCCTCTTTTTTTTTTTTTTTTTTTTTTCCTTTTCTTTTCTCTCTCCCTGGATAAAGAAGACCGTTTTACTGCACATTTTAGATCTTGACTTGACACGAGAAAAATAGCTGTAATTGCAATTTTGATGGGGGATTGGGTATTTTAACCGCTTTAAGTCTCGCATGCTTTGGTTTCGCGTGGGTGTGCCTGCCCAACTATTAAGGGTAAACATGCCACGGTTTAAGCTTGGGGTGGCACACTAGGAAGTTATATCTATATGCATGCCGGAATTTGATGAGGTACTCAAGTCAACCTGGCGTCAAAAGTATACTACTTAGTAGGGTCGCTGAGCAAGCCAGGGTTAGTACAATTTCCTTTGAGCTTCGAATTTTACACGCAGATAAAATTGTCAAAAGAAACCCCTATCGTTATAGAATGTTGGTCGGCGAAGATAAAAAAGAAAAATAAAAAAAATAAAAATAAAAAAGAGGAACGCTCGAGGAGCAATTATGTCTCTGTGTGGATAAGGTGGAGTCGGACCTTGATTTGCCTTATTTTGAAATAGTATCAGCCGAAGTCCCCCGCCAAACGACAGCAACACGCTATCACTTCTATGTCTTAGTCCCTATACCAGAGTTGACTCTAGCGAATTAATGATGGAGAGAACGCGAGTCGCGCGAGAACCAAAGCATGCACGAGATCAATTCCAGGATCAGATCGGAAGTCAAGCTCAGCTAGTAATAATGCAAATCTCTTATAATCATTCCTTTTTTTTTTTTCTTTTTTTATCTTTTATACTTTATAAGTCACTCATGATATACCTCAAAGACTCCAGCTTCATGGATGGCGCGTAGCAGTGTCTCTGACTCAAATTTATGAGTCGAAAAAGATCATGATTCGTGATATCTGTTTATGGTAGATATTTATGAGCAAGAAATTCTGCTCTTTTGGACTCTACGAGCAACCAATCGAAAATTCTACTGTAGAGATGTTACTGAAGAGAACTTCATGTTTCGTTCCTTGGATGTACCGTTTTAGAGGTAATACTGCTATGAGATCTATTGGAACTCTACATTTATCCCCAGGTAAGAACATCGTGAAGCTAGGTGACGCTACGCGGATCTCTCGGTAATATACTCTAAATGAGTTCGTATTTCTTCAATGGACTTTTTTTTATGGAGACTGTCAGAAGGGGCTTCGAACGACAACTCCAGAGTTGCGTCTGTACGAGGGGACATGTGGCTATCTTCGGGTAAGCACCTATCCTGGAATAAGCACCGGTCTATAAAAAGCATTTTCTGGCCCTTCTTCGCCTTGGTTGAGAATCTAGCAAATAAGCACCGGGGAGCGACGTCACGCGAGCGGATCCAGGTACATCTTAAGGACTTGCTTTCAACAGCTCTTTAACCCTGAGATACTACCGCTTATGGTGGAGGATGAATACATGAGGTAATTTCAGGAGTAAAAAAAAAAAAACAAAACAAAAAAAAACCTCATATCGGTCTTACTCGTACTTCATGCTTCAGCCCTATCGCTTCCTTATTTGCTGATCAAAGTTTGCTTCTTCAAGTTTGCCATCAATCTTGATAGCACATGGCTATTGATCCCCGGCCGTGAATTAAGGCATTGGGATTTCACATAGCGACAGTACAAATAACAAATTTTTCATCAATGAAGTCGTTGACTTCTCTTTTGGTAACGTTTGCTCGCGGGATTGAGGGCTAAATAATCTATGAACTGTTGTAATGAGGCCTTGCTGGAAATTATATGTGGCCTTACCTCGTCGAAGACTTACTATGGAAATAGGATATAAATAATACCAACATGACGTAGAGAAGATGGTAGTTATGTACTGGAGAGACATCAGACTAATATTGTGTGAAGGTAATACCGTACTTAGTATTAGTTTTTCTGATACTTTTTTCTACAGAAAATGGAGGGTAGTATTTGAGATTTTATTATAAGACGTTACTTCTATAAAGATACTTAAGTAGATCGTCTCTGATAGTATAATAATCTCTTTACGCCAATTAATGTGGTGAGAGTATTCGAACTTTTCTTAAAAAAAAAAAAAAAAAAAAAAAAAAAAAAAAAACTACAAGGGTAATGTTAAGAATACACAAGCTCCATTTTTCTTCTTAGTCTGGCTTCATCTCGTTAACTCGATGTTCAAAGCACGCTAATGTGCACCCAAATTTGGATTAAGGCAGGTTACGAAGTCATAAATGAATTAAACATTTCTTTCATCCTGTTTCTTACCTGATGTTTGGTGCTTCGATAATACTTGATTAGATCCCCCTATATAAAAGGAAGGAAGGAAGGAAGAAAACTTACAAACAACGTATAAGCGAGAGGTGACGAGGAAATTCTCATGAATCGTGAGTTTATTTACATTGAATAAATACCCACGGTTAATGTCTTTGTACTGAAAGTGGAAGAATCATTATCGATAGAGCCTAGAACCCTTGTGTGTTACATGATAAGAGTAAACGTCAATCACCACGTGGCACAATATGAACCAAACTGTTATATAAAATCTCTATTTTTACCAAGATGCATTGAATGATACTTATTTCCAACAAGAGCATGCTCCAGTGACGATTTCTGGTTTTAAACAGGGCATTTCAAAGACTGGCCTTTTGGAAGCCATTTCCAGACGATGATATCACTCTGCATGTATTTTTTTGGTACATCAAGATCCAGCTCATGGTTTTGTAATCAATGTAATATGCGTGGAGACAGTTTTCATCTCGAAGTTGTGTATGATATAATTATAGCAGTACTCGTTACTCGCACATAAATGTGCTCTGTACGCAGATGAATATTTGTTCCGTATCTCTACTATAGCCGATAGTATGGACTGGGAATTAAGGAGTCCTTGGTGTATTAGAAAAATTGTTCCCGTATATATTAGGAGTTTTACACAATCGCGTCGGTAGACGGGGATATCAATCAAACCACTTATCATTCTGGATTTCAATACAATAAAACTGTGAACCATATAATCAAGGCATGCCGGAAATCAACCACGAGGTTCTCTTATTGGTCAACAAAAAATGTCGCTGGTGAGGATTTACTAGCTTCTGCTTGATAGATAACGACGGAATCATAATATATCTTCAGAAATCGAGGGATAACAAACAGTATCTTGCAGTTAACAAAAAAAAAAAAAAAAACCCCATTTTATTTGTGAACGACTTATAGCTATACTTATAAATGAGATATGATGAAAATTCGTCAAGCATTCTTTGATAGAGCCCATAAAACGCCTTCTTTTCACTTTTTGTAAATTAGCGTAGCATCATATAAATCGTTCTCTCAGCGGTTAAATGTGTCGAGAATCGATAGGTTTCTAATATATAACACCCCCCCCCTACATCGTCATGAAAGCTATGCCAATACTAACCGGCCTTGCGATAAGGCTAGACCAGTTGCTCTGCATGCTTTGTGCAATCAATCATGATCGCAGAGCTTCCCGAACCAAACGTGAGAGCCAACGCATCGGAGGTTGAGTTATATTCCCCGAGAGCCAAATCTTCAGAAATGACAAAAAAAAAAAAACATTTGTTTTTAAACCTCATATCATGCACGCACCACTTCTAAAAGTTCCTTCGGAACATCGGGATTGACATTCCACGATCAAGGGAAATGTGTAAATGGCCTTACCGCGTAGGGTGAGTCCCCCCACATTTTGATCCAACCCCCTACGAGTATTATTAAATAGAGAAAGAAGGAAAAGTAGTAGCCCTTTGATCGAACTCATGAATTCAATTTTTACTGCGAAACTTTTTACCTAAGTATTGTATGTACAGAATTATTATTATTTATTCTTATTCGAAAAAGAGTGCGCTCCGGAGCTCAGATCTAGTAAATGCAATAGTCGTGCCAGAATTGCCAAGCTTTGCCAAATTTCCCCAAAGCACCCCAAAGTTTTGCCAGAAAAAAATTGCCAAAGTTCTTCGCTTCCTTTTTGCTTTTTTTTGCTTTTCTTTTTTTCTTCTTTTCCTTTCTTTTTCCGGTTTGTTTTGAATTTCTGCTGGGTTCAGTCCGATTTTGAATCAAACGATCAATAATACTTCCTAAAAAGGGAAAAGCGTCTTGAGGTCCTCCCTTATATGGTAGACTACCACCTTAAAAAAGAAACGCAAAATTAAAAAAAATAAAATAAATAAATAAAAAATACTGAAAATAAAAATAAAAATAAAATAAAATAAAATAAAAGCTCTCTAAAGCTCCAAAGCTGCACGTGATAGAAGCTAAGCTTAGCTTCTCTATAAAGACGTACTCCATCTCTGGTTGCGACGACGGTCACGAAATAGATAATGACATCACCGGACCCTATCAGTATTCCTCAGTTCTCGTCGAAGCAGCTCGTTCTCCTCGAGAAAGAACGCGAAGCTGAGGTAGACCAGCACTCCGAGCTCCTATCACGATGTCCTCCGTCGGTCCTTCAGCGCCACGGCCTAGCATGCCTCAATCTGTCAGTCTCGCAGGTGCGCACCGGTCTCGGTGGGAAAACGGTCGTCACGCTTGAACCTGATGCTGCCACCTCGATCGGAGGAGTTATTCAGCCGCACACGATACGGACGGGCGACATCGTACGCATCGAGGAGCACGTATCCGGTGCGGCGAAGAAGAAAGTCAAAGGCGAAGCGAGGAGGCAGGGCTGACGGCGGTCGTCGTAAAAGTGAAGGAAGGGAGTATCAGCATTGCGCTCGATAAAGGGGACGAAGAGGTGCCGTGGGGGAAGAGGATATGGATGTGCGTTGGAATCTCCGACAACTAAGCTCGAAGCAAGCTCTTACTGATTCTATTCTGTTCTATTGTGCAGTGTCAAGCTATCTAACGACGTAACGTTCAAGAGGTTCGTCATCACTGGCTCGAGAGCGGGTGATCGCATGCGATAGAGCTGGATTTAACGCCATTTCGTTGGAATCAAGCTAACCGGCGTTTCGAAATATCTTCAAAGGATGACGCAGACTATTACGAGGCTGCAGAAGATGGACGAGTCGCAGCACGCTACGTTTGTGAGGGTCATGTTCGGGCTCACCACTCCGTCGCCAGTATCAAAGGAAGATATGGACGCAGCTGTTACGTCGTTCCTTGACGATTCCCTGAACGACAGCCAGAAGGTGGCGGTCAGATTCGCGCTTGCGAGTCCCGAGATTGCACTGATCCACGGACCACCTGGTGTAAGTAATACGAATGATTATTTATTGAGAAACTTTGTACTAATTTAGTTACCTATAGACTGGCAAAACTCACACCGTCGTCGAAGTAATCCGGCAAATCATCTCGAAGGGTGGCAGGTGCTAGTCTGCGGGGTATGCTCGAAAAATCCTCCTACTCCGCAACACGCAAACTAATATATATCGTTAGTCCCTCGAACATGTCCGTCGACCTAATAACGAGCGCCTAGCAGCGCACCACATCCCCATCGTCCGCCTCGGCCACCCCGCCCGCCTCCTCCCCTCCGTCGAAAACCACTCCCTCGACGTCCTAACCCGCTCCGCGGACGCCGCGGTAACATCGTCTCCGACATCCGCAAGGAAATGGACGAAAAGCTCGCCTCCCTCAAAAAAACAAAATCCTCCCGCGAGCGTCGTGAAATCTACAAGGAGCTAAACGACCTCCGTAAGGAATTCCGCTTTCGCGAAAAGAAGTGCGTGTCGGATCTGGTCCGCGCTTCGAAGGTCGTTTTGAGTACGCTGCATGGGGCGGTGGCCACCAGTGGATTACCACGAGAATAATTTCGATTGCGTTATTATTGATGAGGCGAGTCAGGCGATTGAGGCGCAGGCTGGGTTCCGCTGCTGAATGCGCCGAAGAAGTGTATACTCGCGGGTGATCATTTGCAGTTACCGCGACGATTAATCGAAAGACGGCAGCGCGCTTGCGGTCACGCTGTTCGATCGGATGATCGAGATGCACGGGAAGGACGTCATGAAGATGCTGACGACGCTACCGGATGAATGAACTTATCATGAATTTCCCATCGGAGGTGCTGTATGAAGGAAAGCTGGTGGCGGATGGAGCGTGAAGAGTCAGCTGTTTGAAGGATCTAGACGGTGTGATGAGACGGAGGACACGACTGCGCCGTTGGTGTTTGGGATACGCAAGGTGGTGATTTCCCGGAAGATGTTAAGGATGATACGCTTGTAACGAAGGGGACGCTGTTCATGGAGAGTAAGAGTAATGAGATGGAGCTTTGTTGTGTGTCAAGCATGTTAAAGGCTTCTTTCCGCCGGAGTGAAACCTGGGATATTGGAGTCATCACACCTTACACTGCGCAGGTAAACAAACCATGCCGAAATATCTTCAACTCCTCTAAGATGAATATCTTGCTAACTTCTTTTTTTTTTTCGTTTTAAGGTCGCACTGCTATCCTCACATCTGAAAGAAAACCACCCAGAAATCGAGTTGGGATCCATCGGTAGGTTCCAATCTCACAACCTTTGTTCTTTTCTTGACTGTTTGGACTAATGGATTTTTTGTTTCCTTTCAGATGGATTCCAAGGTCGCGAAAAAGAAGCGATAATTATAAGTCTCGTCAGAAGCAACCCGGACAAAGAAGTCGGTTTCTTGACCGAAATGCGCAGATTGAACGGTATGTTTCATTCTCCATATAAAAATATACTTTCAATAGCTAAGAAGTTTCATCTGACATTGTTTGACCTTTGTAGTGGCGATGACAAGGCCGAAACGGCACCTCTGCGTAATCGGAGACGCGGAAACGGTCGCTAGGTAGGTTTTTCTGCAGTCAATATCTTCCTTGTCTTCCACGGTTTCGTGTATTTTTGCTAACGATATTGACAGCGGGAGCAAATATCTCAAGAAATGGATGGACCACCTGGAGGAGCACGCGGATCTGAGATACCCTGACGTTACGGATGTTCTTAATATAAAGAATCTATAATCAAAAAAAAAAATTCGTGAGCGGGCGAAATATGGCTATCAGTTTATTAGAAGCTATGTCATAGGCTGTCATGAGAGCCAGCTAGTACCAAGTACAATGCCAAAAAAAAAAAAAAAGTCTGTGAGAAGGAAGAAAAGGTAGCTAGCTTGAAAGAAGCGTCTGTGCGAGCTTGCTATATACGACCAGCCAGAATTATGCATGTCGAGAAGCTCGTTTGTTGTCAAAAGGCTATTGATGGGGAGCATTTGAGCCTCATCCAGCCTCAAGATTGGTTGCTCCTCAAGCAACATCCTATCGGCCTTGCGTTCGCAATGAGCAGCAACGCTCAATTGAAGACTTCGTTGCTTGATTCCCCGCCTTCGTATAGAGAATATGGCGACAAATATAAAATCATTCGCATTCTAAAGCATCGAAAGCGAAGTAATTCGTCCGACCGATATACTTAACCCTACAAAGACGAATTGTGGAAGCTCTCGGTGTCGCCGTTAATGTCCTCGCAGTCCTCAAGCTCGCGCAAGAAGCCGCAACGGCAACGTACCGTTACGCCAAAGCGTGCAAGAATGCCCGACCGAATTAGGGCCGTCTAGATTGAATTAGCATTCCTTGTTGGCGTATCAAACTTTATAAAAGACAATGGAGAGGGAGACGTCTGGACACATTTGGCGGACCGCTCTGGTTGTGCCGTGATGTCCTCCGACTCATTATCAACAAGCTGGGGAAACCTCCGCCGGTCGGCAATAAGATTGCGCAAGTCAGGCAGCGGATGGTGTGGCCGTTTAAAGAAGGGGAGATCAAGGAGCTTATGGCTAAGCTGGAGAGGGCGAAAACTGTGCTCGAGCTATCGCTGACGGCGGATCAGAGGTAAAAGACAATACGATACGGCTGCCATGAATCTTCGTCATATTTTGCGAATATTGCTAAATGAAGTTTCTATGTCCATAGCACCGTGACGAAAGAAGTTCAAAAGATGTGCGAGGAAACGTGCAACACCACAGCAACTATACTCACGGTCGTGGAACGGATATATGAGGATCAGGAGACAATGAAGAAAAATCTTGAGGCACGGCAAATCGGTAAGTTAATATGCATTAAAAAAAGAAAGGGACCTTTAGAGGTTGCAATGGAGATAACTAAGAATTTCTCTCTGCTTTAGAGGAGCACGAACAAAAACGCTATACGCTGATTATACAACGGGGTAGACTTCGAAATAAACTACAGTGAAGCGAAAAAAATTGCATCAACCCGGAACGGGGAGTTGGTTCGTGGATGGAGGAGGTCAATCGGAGTTTGCCAAATGGTTATCGGGAAACGAACGGTTATTATGGCTTCATGTAATTCGTAAGAGCTTTTATATCTAGACTCAGTGGGAGGGTATAAACGGCGCAAACGAATACCCAGACATCCACGTCGAATAGCGGGTGCCGGAAAGACGGTATTAATGTGAGTTTCAAAAGGCTTAGATCACTTAATTATTACTTCATAGACGATGGCTTGTCAGCTGAAGAAAGACAGGTCTACGATCATCACCACCGCTACCAAAAAACTTAAAGCTCAAGCACATGCAAAAACAGTGACAGCCTATTTCTACTTTTCTTTCCGGGACGAAGCAAATCAAAAGCTAGTAACATGCTTGCCTGCATTCTGGGGCAAATATATTACAGGCCTTGGCTTCTTTCGACGCGCCGGTTTACTGGAGTTTTACAAAGACTATCGCGTTGATCTAGCCGTCCAAACTGTACGGAGCTGATAGAGCAGATCGGCAAGATCTCCTGCGAATTTGATCGGCTTCATATTTTCCTAGACGCGCTGGATGAGCCTACTGGAACGCAACGAGCGAAGTCTCGACACTATAAGACAGCTGTGCAATATACCGAACCTCAGTATAATCGCCGCTAGCCGTAAGGAGGCTGACATGAACGACGTATTAATCGAAGAATTAAGTTTTTCCTCCATTTCAATCTAGACAGGTGCGTGGGAGAAAGGTTTTCTCTTCCTAATGCTCGCGTTATGCTGCTTAGGTTATATCTGGATTCTGATGCCTATTTCCAGAGGCGGTAAAACACGATTCCAGAATATTTGTAACATCATCTTAGAGAGAGATACAGTGCTCAAGCGAATAATTCCAGGGTCAAAGGAAAAATACCAGAGGCGCTAGTCTCTGGAGCTCATGGAATGTAAGTAGCGCGGATATTGTAATTATTACTTCTTCCAATGCCATGACTCTAAAAATCCCCCTATTCAATAGTAGCTACATACTACTACTACCAAAAAAAAAAAAAAAAAAAAAAAAAAAAAAAGGCAAAATTGGAAAATCCGAAGCGGGATAGTTGTGCTTCCTATTAAAAAGGCGTTTTTTTTACTAGGTTCCGATGGTCGACTGTCAAGGCGATGCTTTACGGAAGTGCCGAACCGCTGCTCAAATACTGCATCCTTAAGCTCCCTACCGAAGACCTTATATGCAACTTACGATCGTATTCTTGAAAACACACCGGTACAATTAGAGAGTATCTCGTCCGGACGTTAACGTGGATTTATGGTCCAAAGAAGAATTATCTATTAAGGAACTCGCGGAGGCTATACTATCGAGCAATTCCTCCGAACTGTGCGAAGAAAATAGATTTGGGGATCCAAACTTGCCCGCTGATTACGATGCGATCCTATCGTCGGTAGCGAGCATATGTGGCAATCTTGTGCAGTCAATAGCTCTGGACTGTCTCTGAGCAACACAACGTTGTACTATCGCATTACTCCGTCAAAGAGTACCTTCTCGAGGGGAAATTGAGTTGGCTATCTCTAAGCCAGCGGGACGGGAACGAGCTAATCCTCCTCGAAACGTGCTTGACGTACTTGCAATGGGATAATTTCGACATTATCCGCCATAAACTCAAAACCCTTTTACCCAGGAGGAGCCTCCTACCTTTATACCCCTATTGCAGGTCTTATTGGACTTCCCATGTTTCGAAGGACGAGCGTCTCCTGCAGATGGCAGGCAAATTCTCAAAGATGAACCGTATTCGGGCAATTTTTTACTATGGAGTTTTTTGCCAGCCCTCTATATTACATGAGCCGGCGAGGTTTCACTGCTACGGTTAAAAGTATGTTGAAAAGAGGGGACCAGGGTAATATACTTGAAGGACGGAGCGGCTGGCCGTTACATGCCGCTGCGTACGGACGCCATTTAGAGACGATGAAGGTTCTGATTGAGGAAGGAAAGGCCGATCTAGAATTGCGCGATTAGTATGGCCGAAGGACCCTCGCTGTTATCTTTCAATGGCAGGTTCCAGATCCTGCTAAAAGAGAAAGAGAGATGCCTATTGGCCCAGATCCGCTCTTTATTGAAAGTGTGCAAGCCCCAGCAACGCGTTAAGAGCAGCAACTACGGCGCGTACCTCTCGAGTGGCTTTTTTAGCCGAAGAAATGCTACAATCCGTCGGGTTTCTCCTGAATGCTGGCGCTGATCCAGCAACAATAGACCACGATGGAAGCACTTTACTTTCAGATCTTTTGATTAATATCAAGCTATAAACCTGGCCTGAGGAGACGAGCGAACTCTTTGGATTTCCAGACTTTGTACTTACGAAGGAGCGAGGAAGTTTCGGGAGGGGGTGCT
This sequence comes from Pezizomycotina sp. ARF18, assembly GCA_002224055.1. NCBI lineage: Eukaryota > Fungi > Ascomycota > Pezizomycotina sp. ARF18. The sequence goes on from AZLU01000036.1 coordinate 96,333, forward strand.
TCGGCTACTAATTGACGCGGGAGCGCACGAGCGGGATCCGCACTATACACCTCTGGAGGTATATATGGAAATTATGAACTTAGAGGAAAGACAATCTAAACGGACGCTTCGAGCTCTATAAGCGCAAAGTAGTAGCCTTGCTCGAGGATAATCCCCATAGTGCCACTGCCATCTTTCAAAGTGGCGAAACTCTGATGGAGCGGGCCGTCGCATATGGCTATATACAATAGTGGAGAAGATAATTCAGATTGAAGGACCCGATATCGTTCGCCCCAAGACTTTAGAACCCATCAAGGACCGTAAAGATAAGGCGTCGTGTCTTCTGTGGCTTTCTCTATTTCCGCCGGGGAACCAAAAATTCAACGTCTCCTGCACAATAATGGTTGCGCTCTGGACCCGAGTTTCTATCGCTTGCGTCGTTTTGCGAATTGGGGAGGCGGTATGGAATAGGACGCGGAAATGAAGAGGGAAATGAAGACTTAACGTCGCTAGGAGACGCGATCTTTGAGCGAAGTGTGTCGTAGTTTGATTTACCTGAGTTATTGGAGATCTCGTTGAAAAGTATTTTGCGACTACATGTTTCGGGAAAACCTGCGTGGCGAGATACAGTCGATATTTCGTCACTTTAAGGCTTGCGTTTCAGCGGAATTGAGGGTGGCTAAACTTAAGAAATTTATCTTGTTCCTTTACAGCTATCAGAAACGAGAGCACCGGTATTTTAATGGCAAGGAGGAGCTTCTCGATTATATCAAGACCCAGAGGGTTTAGAGATACCAAGGACAATATATCTCAGGAATCCTAGCTCTGCTGAATCATTCATATATCTATGCATCAAGTTTCGACGGATTCCTAGTCAAGCTTGACGTACAATTTTCAAAGAGGGAAATCAAAGAGATACAAAAGTAAATGACAAATCCTCGGCGGATTTCATGTCCTACAACCAATCTTATAAACAGAAATACCAACTGCCAGGAACTAAAGCATTATGCTTCTACATTTCTTTCAATCCTCACGGAAACATTTGCAGTTTTGCCCTCTTGCAACCCGGCCCAATATCCCCGCCAGAACCGACGGCAAAGTTAATTGCCGTATAAACCTGCGAACCACCTTTAACTTGCACATCCGGACACACATAAAAGTCCTTCCGTCCATCGAGAGTCAACCATTCCCCATCATGACTGAAACCACCCTTAATCTCAAACTGCGCGCTGCTCGCGTCTTCGCGCACGAACGTCATGGGTTCGAGATACTCGGTTTTACGGTCCTGGCTGATAGCAGCGTACCTGTACTCGTCGCTGGTTGCCCATTTACCGAAGAATTTCCACATCGTCACGACAAGCCGACCGTGCTCATCGATGTGGTAATAGTCGGCAGTAGATGCGGCGATGGTGGCGAGGGAAAGCGTTGCTTTGTCGTCGAGTAGCTTTGGGACTACTTTGGCGTCGTCGAACTCGGTGAAGTGTGCGATAACTTCCAGGGCGAAACGGCGGATGTGTGGGTCTTCTCGGGGGAGAACGGCAGCGGAAGCTGTCGTGGCGAGGAGGAATAATGTCTTGAAAAACATTATGGCTAAGTTGTTTTCTGAGCTTGTGCAAACGAACGTAAATACTATAGAGATGAGTTGACAAAGGAATGACTGTAGCGGGTTCTAAGAAAAATTGAGAGGTCGTTCCAAGGACCAGTTATTTATAACCTTTAATCATAATGAGCTCTCTTGATTATGCTCACGAGAATTTACATCTTAATCATTTTGCAATCAAGCCTTCGGGTAGTTTTCTAAGTACCAATAGTATAATTATGATATCGATTTATGAAGCGAGTAGCAATCATAGACATTGTTATCCTCATATCCTGGGATCTTTCGTTAGAAGCAATGGTTGATTTTGGAAAATATAATATATACGATTGAAAGGCTGTCGACATGCATACTATCGCGATCGAGCCTGGCCATCTTTGAGACATTGCTAACTTATCTATTTAGTTTCCGAATAAATCTCTGGGATATTGAAAATCTCCGTAGGAGATAAATTCGCGAAATCATCGTATCCGGAGAAGCGATTTTTTTTTCCCCTTGAAGTTTTAATTTTCGAGCTCACAGATTCTAGAGCATTAACAGAATGAATGGATTTCCTCGAGAACAGAGATAATTAACAAGTTGTTTAGTAGGCAACGACAAACCTATAGCTAGATCAATAACAACATTTTGAAAATTCTCAGAGTGATATCATGACGCAAGACTGAAGACGTGTGAACGGTTTACATCAACATCGTAAGATGACCGTGCTGCCACAGTGGCAATAGCGCGCTGAGATTTCATAGCCCTTGTTTGTTGAAAGTTTCACGTTGGAAATTGTCTCGTATCGGGACTTTTCTGATGCAGAGTCGTGGCTTAAAGAACAAAGGCTCTATTTCGAACCGTCCGCACGTGGGTCTGCGCGTAATTCGTGCCAAATGTCATTGACATAATATGGTACTTAATTATCGATTATTGTTTGTTTATTCCAAGCCCCAATCAACGTATAACGAGACCTAGCCCTAAGCTGCATTGTCGAATTACGATGACGATCTCGAGCTCTCGGTTTACTTCGTTTCGTTTGGAGATAGGAATTTCGAAGGAGGAATACCAATGTTCGGCGTTAGCTCTCGAGAAGTCCAGCAATCATTACATTTCTAATTATGAAACTTCGAAATTTGATTTACGTTGACTATGAGATGAAACAATCTCCTAGTGGAAATTTTGTATTGACGAAAATCCGACTTACGAAACGTAGTTCAAGTATTTTGCAAAATGAAACAAAAATCTCAACGATGTTAACATTGCGAGGCCGATTATGTATCCAACAAGTCCAAGCCATCACGTTCCGTTTGACAAGAGATAACAGTCCTTACAGACGTGAACCGTAAGTAGGCAACTTCAAAATTTCTCTAGATATTGCAGTTTATGACTGCCAGAAAGTAATAAACCGGAAGAGGTATTTTAGTTCTCCTAATAGCTAAACCCAAGAATCTACATTGATTTAGCTCAACCGCGCTTCAACGGATATATTTACTACAATCGCGTTAGCCCTCGTTGTACGAAATCTAGCCGTTGATTGCTCTCTGCAGCTGAGTCACCTTCAGGGAGGCCTTTGCCTCCGAATCCAAAGGAATCTATCCTGCAGGCATCGATATCAGAATTCTGGCGGTTAAGTCGATATGTTTTCGATTTACAACACCGTCTCGAGTCTGTACACCTCCGTCCGGCAATCACCGATCTACAGCTCCATCCGAGAATTTCCCTTGACCACGGCGCTTCGGCGTCGGGATACCTCAGCCACCACCTCCCGCGGCGGCGGCTTCGACTACGTCTTCGATCTGGCTTACAACCCAATGGCCCCTGGTAATGCTGGAGGGAACAACCCGCAGAATCCACAGCCCCCAGTTCAACATAACCAAGGTGGAGGGGTGGGGGCTTACTCCCGCCTGTGCAGAATCTCGCACAGCTCGTCCCACCATTTGTAGCGACAACACCTTTCGCCGTCGGCGCTGCTTTTGGTAGCGCTACAGCTCTGTACCTCTGGAAGTTCGGAACGATCCGTCGCGTCGAGCCCATAAGGTTATACTGGAAAGATAACCTCATCGATCTGGATAAGCTTTACTGGGTGCAAGATGTCACAAACGGTCGGTCAGAAATGAGAATGGTAGTCGCAGATAATAAACTAGATTTTTGGCAGGCTGCAGATTACTACGAACTCGCAAAAACGACGGCAGCGGAGGAGGAAGTAAAGACCGCAGACAATGCATCATTATCAGGCTCGTTTTCTGTCACACCGCCGCCTCCGTCTCCAGCTGCCACAGCGGTCGACCTTGAGAAGATTCGCAGATCGGAAGCGTGCGTTGAGTTCTTGGAGGTCTTTCGACATTACTCGGAGCTTGGGTACCTGAAGATATCTCTGAAGAACGATACGGCTATAAGCGACGGGCCGTACGAGACTAGGAAGCATTACGACCTTGTTCCGCCGTATGATTCATACCCCAAGGGAACGTGGAGATATAGTACCGATATCAGGGGACTACTTTGGGAGAAACACCGAAAAAGGAGACCACAAAGATCAAGGAAACGAGAAATACAAAAGAAAAAGGGACTTCGAAGACCAAGGATAAGGAAACAAAGTCTTAACTCAGGAAAAAGCTACAAAAGAAACACTAAAAAGGGTTTCAGAAGATACCGATCAAGGCGTGGAGAAGACTCCCTGGACTTCAATGCAATGGAAATTGTCCTTTTCATGGGGCGCTAGCTCTGAGACCGCAGAACAGAAAGATGGCTTGAACAGAAATCAGAAATCGACAAGTATCTCGGAAGTTACTTCGCAGGGGGCCGAGCACGCTACTACAGGGTCGTGGCAATGGTGGCCTCTTAGATCAGAGAAACCGCCTACCGATGAAAAACAGCCCCTTGCCTCAGAAACACTAACACCAAGATTACAGAGAAATTGGACAGGCCGGTTGAGAGAATCATTCGCATGGCGAACTGAAGAAACTCTAGATGGGAAGAAACCATTAGCAGCGGACGAGAAACTGGGAAAAAGCACTACAACTACTCGCAAATCTCTCCTTGACTCTCTCCGAGATCTTAGGCCTAGCTCTGTAACTCAAGAAACCGCTACTCCTGCTTCATGGTGGAAACGTCCATTTATAAGAATGAAGATACTGTTGTTCAATCTACCTCGACCAGTACTCAGGCATCAAGGTGGTATCGTCCGCTATTGGGGAAAACTGGACAACCAGGCGACGAAGTCGGAGCTAAAAAACTGCGAGAAACAGAGGATAAAAAGCGAGCTGAAAAGGTACGGAAAGCGGAAGAAAAGAGGCAGATTGAGGAAAGAAAGAAGCTCGAAGATGCCCAAAAAGCAAAGGAATACAAAATCGCCGAAGAGTCAAGAATGTTACAACTTGCAGCGGAATCTTCCAGCAAAGCAGAGCGACGAAGACTAAACCTTTCTCCGACACTGAAGAAAAAAAATCGAACGATTTCAGTCATAGTCTTGACCTCGCGAACAAGAAAGCATCATGGAGGGAGAAAATTCGATTTATGCTTCCCGGACAATACTCAGTGGAAATAGCACCTCCTCTTCAAACCCCCATTACCGGGAGCCGCTTTGCTTCCGATTCAACTGATATTCCCATCTTGCCTGGTGCGCAGCCGGCCGATCGCATAGAAATTCTTACCGAGACCGTCCAGAGAGTTATGAGCAGTATCAAGAGCCCCTGGGTCAGTTTAGGAGACTGGATGACGGAGCAAATCTCTTATATTGCTAATACCTGGAGTATCTGTGGAATGACCTACGGTTGCGCCGCTTGAACCTGCAAGACACCTGTCAACGGTATATCGCCACTATACTACAATCGATTTATGACAGCGATTTCTTCAAGAGTGCTTCGAAAGCCTTAAGGATCTCCAGAAATTCGAACTCAGAAGCAAAATATTGCAGAGGATCACGGAGGGGTTCGGATCTGCGTGGGGATACTTGAAAGGCTCATACGCTAAGTGGGATATCTTCGGGAGGTTCGTTTACTTCAACTACCTGGAGGCGTTTTACACCGGAATGTCGGCGTCGTTCTATAATACAACAAGGCTGTTTCCAAGTATTTCGAAAAACTCAGCGACGACCTTAAGTTGCCGGAAAACCATTGGTTTATAAAGGACCAAGATTCCTCATGCAAAAACCGAAGGACAAAGACTTTCGTTCGTGTTACTGAAGGAATCTTGATTGCGCTCTTGATATACGCGATCTTGACAAACCGCCACGGACTCGTTAGAAGAGGATATACCTCCACGAGAAATGTCGGCTATATGGCGGGTTCCACGATATGGCAAGCAATTTTGACGATATATGATTTCAAAAAAAAGTGTTCCTCGCGATCGGTAGAGTTATTTTGCGGATAACTGTTGGTACCCTTAAAGCAATTCAGAAAACTCTCCAGTATATCCTACACCAAATCTACGCTTCGCGAGAGCGGTTTTCTCGGAATCAACCTGGTAATCAACCTCTTCATCGCGATAGTATACCACACAGTCAGAGGTATGCTCATCATAGCGAAATGTACTTCGGTTGTTGGAAAACCGCTTTGTGCGCCATCGGACAAGCACTCGTCTCAGTCCGAATTTTGACAAAGAGCTTTCTCGAAACAGCATCCCGAAGAATTGCGCGACCGCTTATTTGATACCGTCTCTGCTCAAACGGTACATAGTGGACCCAGTTCTGAGCTTTTTCGCCGCCGCCAGCGTATATGGTATGGGTCGCTGTAAGCACGAGACTCGTCGCCTTGTTCAATGCACTTCTGGTTACGCCGGTTATTTTCATATGCACAAAAGCTAGGGATTCCGTAGTCGCTCCGGCTTACCGTTTCATCCGCGGACTCGTTTTTGCGACATCGAGATTTATTAAATACTATTTCGTCATTCCGATCTGGAACGCTATTAGCTTTATCGCTATTATATTCAGAAACGCCGCCATTCTGCTATTTAGATTTACGAAGAGCACGACTCGTTCAATCTTCCGAGGGACGACCGCTGTCATCTTGTTCATTTACATATTCCGTAGCGGTTGTTTATTTGATCTGGCGTATCCTCTTCAAGATCAAATATGAGACAGGCTCTTTCTTCGCAAGGATACCAGGATATATCGATACAGCTTTGACAAGAACGTCATTTCGTCAGGTATATTACCCGGCGGAAATCGAGCCGGGTATCGCTAGGACCCGGTATAACTTAGTCCGCCGGTACAACACGTTCGAAGTATTCTTACAAACAATACACCCAACCCTCCGACCCTTCCTCACTAGTACCATAGGAAGCCCTCAGGTGCAGTCCATTGCTTCAGACCTCTTTCAGATTCTGAAATTCGTCATCATTTCAGCTTCCATGACCGGAGTAGCAATCATTGGGTACAGCTGGATCTGCTCTCGTCTATGGCCTCGTCTGCGTACCATTCTACCGCATTTCACTCTTACTGGGCAATGTACTACGTCGTTCTCCTCGCCTACATCGAGTTGTACGCAGCGGCTCGGGATTATCTTGTTGAAAAGAGAAACGCCATTGTTCGGTGTGGATGGACTTCTCATACGTAACGGTTTAGCCGAGGAAACCCTACCACCGGACCAGATCGACCTGCTGGCGCCGCGAGGTCCCGACGACTCCCTTATTCCCTACGACTTCTACGAGATGGTGGGCAATCTTTGCGTCAGGGCATTATTTGGGCGTACGTCTACCTTCTCAATCTTTACAGACGGCTTGAAGGTCTGGAACCGTGGACGCCGGGTGTACCGGGTAGGTCGTACAGTTTACCCGATAACAGCGATAGCGGTTCTTCAGTAGGAAGGGGAAGTGAGCACGGCGAAGTTGGTAACGCACGCCTGTCGGAGAGGACGATATAGACGCTTCGCTCGCTTGGATTGCAGCTACACTTGCTAAATACGAGCGAATATGCGTCCTACGAGCGAAGCACGCGCTTTTCCACTTTATGTACGGGAGGATGTACGAAGCTCCTGGCTTGAGACACTTTTTCCACCGCAGCACGTCAATTTCGTCTTGAACGCGTACGATGTTCCGTGGGGTGAAGAAACTGTTAGAGAAGTAGAGCTGAAGGTCACGGAGGATATCGAGCTGCTCATTCTTGGTCACGGACCGGTGGACTCTCCTTTTCGAAGGAGAGGGACCTTTTGCTCAATTACGTGTTTTACCAAGAACAAACAGACGAGGCAACAGCCAGAAGAAGAGCAACAGCCGGAGGAGGAGCAACAGTCGGAGGAGGAGCAAAAGGTCGAGCGAACAAATACGGCAGCCGAAGAAAACGACGGTGAAGTTTACAATGAACTCATCGAGTCGTTCCTCGGAAGATAAGACATCGGCTGATGCGCGGGGCACTAGAACGAGGATGGAACAGTTTTTTGCGTAAGCTCGCCATACGCCGAGGCTGGTTCGCACCGCTAGCGCGTGGAAACGCTCAGGATGATCCTCCTCGGAGAGAACCCGAATAACCCGGTTTGAATATTCCATGGGATTACAACGGTGACGACGACGATAGCGATTCTGACAGCGATGGCGGCTCCAGCGGTTCCGACAACAGTAATCATCAGCAGCGCTGGCGGGTGGATGGTGGTTCAGGCGTGGGAGCGGTGGAAGCGATAGGAGCGGAAGTAACAGCAGCGACGACGGGAACGAAGGACAGGGTGGGTCGATACTGACAGGACTTACAGAACGTTCGACTCATGTATCGTCGCGGCGGTTTCTACTTCGCTTTTCGGCGCCGCTCAGGATTCAGACGTCATCTCGAGACCTCTTATGGCCTTTTCATGCTTGGACTTCCGTTGTGCTTCTGCTGGACGATCTTTTCCGATTTGATAATGGGAGTAGTAAATTCCGACTTGATACTGGAGCTTCTAAGGACCGATACGCATACGGAGCAAACTCCACCGGCAACACCTCCCTTCAAGGCGTAGCACCCCAAACCCGTGGCCGACACCACACCCGACGGCAATAAGAGCGGAAGCAACAGCGAAAACGTATCTCCGAAACACAAAAAGTATTACCACTCGGTCAGGACATAACTAGCACCCAAGGAACAATGATGAATCATGCGGGTGGTGCTACAAACACATGGCGAAGAAAAATGCCGTCTTTGGACTGTCGGAGAACCTCCTACAACTCCACGATGTACGAAACGGTTATTCTATTCCTTGTATGCGGGGAGCACTTTCAGGAGACGAAGGGCATCCGGGACCGGAGGGTTGGATAGAATACCTAGACGAGATGTTCCCTGAGGAACGATCCCGTGCCGAACGATTACATCGACGTCGTAGCGCTCGCGCGCTGGAGAGTAACGTATACAAGCAGGCGCAGAGAACATGCGGCGCGGTGCTCAAGATCCGTGGAATGGAGCTCCACAGCCTGTGAAGCGCAATTTTAGTAAATTCAACGATAGCGAGGAGGAGGGTGCTAGTGCTGGTATGATACAGGGTAATAATTCGAGCCTCGCTTTAACGACGACACCTCTGAGCAACAGTTGAAGGTTTGGAGGGTCCGGATCGAAGCAGGGAAGCCGTCCGCCTACTAGGCAGGGAAACTTGAAAAGCGCAAGTCTGACGAGATATTGCCAAGCTATCGAGTTTTTCTTTAACAGATGGCTCTCGAAGAAAAGAAGGGACCGGGGAGTACGGACGGAAAGTCATGATCGGGGATAGCACGAGATAGTGCGAGAGAGAATCAATCAAGGTGTATAGCAAAGAGCTATCCTGGCAGCAACGCACGACGTCACGATGTAAATAAGAGTAATAATGCTCGATTCCGTGTACGTACAAAAGGGCCTGAAAACGTGAAAAACTAAAGAATGCAACGACGGTTATAGTAATAGAATAATGTAGGAAATACTGCAACTTAGCGACTTTAGATTGATTCGCAACTGTGCTATGGCTTGCCGCCCTAATCGTGAAGTTAAGGGCAGATTCGCAGCTCTTTTATACTTATATAGACGTGCAAATACGTGCAGTTTTTACTATCACCAGCTGCTATAAATGGAAGTGCATTTTGCGCATTATATAGCGGAGATGCATTTTACTAATATTATGCGCCTACTACGGGCCTGCATTTATAGGCAGTTCTTCCCATTACAATATTATTGATTTTAACTTTACGAGGGAGAAGTGCTAAGCTACATTTAACATTAATTCGAGATCGTGGTTCAATTCATCTAAATAATTTAATTTTTGAATCTCCATCGTTTTACAACAGATTCCCTCAGGCTCCGCTATCTCTAGTTTCTCCTCTTTCGAATGATTCCTTGACGTATTTTATCTCCCGTCCTAGTTTTTGTAGATATTTTGCCTTCAGTGGAGGTCAGATACGTTCATTTATGTGTTTGCATCGTTATATGTGAGTTTTGATATTGACAGATTCCGTATAGAACTGGCCCATATAGACCACAATAAGATCAATATACGAGAGTCCTTCATATCGTCTCTTTAGGTTGTCTTTTTGAAGCTTTCGCACTTTCGTCCGTTTTATGCAATTCGGGCTTTAGCTGTTTGCTTGCGTGCCAAGTTACAGAAAGGCGCTAATGTCTAGAACTACTTTATTTTCCAAAAAATTCCTCTCATCATCAATATGATTTCATATCTATACTAGTCCAAAGAGAAAAAAAAGCTCATTGAATGGTATGTAAAGTTGCGAGAGCTCATCTACCGTGCTTGTTTCTGATTACTCTCATAGAGGAAAAAACGCATTGAATTTTGGATTTATATATCTTCGAAAGGCGTTGAGAGAGCCGGAAATATAAAGGTTCTAGCTTCTCAAAGCAAGAGATTTCGTTTTATGTTGCCTGGAACATGTATTTTGATTTCTCTTTCCATGGGTCTCGTATGCCGTACTAGCTCCCTATAAGACTTTGGTCCTTTAATATTGTTTGCATGTCGTCCTTTTTTTATTTATTTATTTTTTTTTCTTTTAAACAGTTTTGCCTATTTGCAGTCAAGACGCACTCCAGATAGTGAAGGCACTTCGGAGTATGTTTCTGCTTCGACTTAACTACAGATTTTTTTTCAAGTAGTGGTATCAATTTTATACCTAGTCAAAGCGGTTATTGGCCTCACTCGGTCTACTCTATTCGAAGTTTCTGAAGTTAGGATGTCATGAGGTCCAGAGGGCGTTTGGCTTTATCACAATAGACGAGCTGAATATTTTATTTTTGGTTTGTATTCTGAGCCCTGCAGCATCGTAGCTCCGTATCATGCTCGCGATTTTCCTGTTATAAACTGTTTTAGCATAATTAAAGAAGTTGGATAGTTGGTATATGTCGATCTACGACTTGGGTCTGCAGTGCCCCGGGAGTATTGTTTGACTATGTCGCGCTTTGAGAATATTTCATGCCTAAAGATATAGCTACTTCACTCTTTATTTGCTGAATGAAGGCTTGTAGATAGCTTTATTTGGTGCTCCTGCTATTTGCGCGCTTTTTTCTTCTTTTTTTTGTAGCCTCGCGAAACTTTTGTGGGGTGACCAAAAAAAAAAGAGATTTATCTTAATTTAACGTGAATAAATCTCAGAGGTACTTATATATTACTTCGGAGTGAGACCAGACTATTGTCTTTCTCTCTCTCTCTCTCTCTCTTTTTTTTTTTTTTTTTTTTTTTTTTTTTGGAAAAGTGAAAGAAAGGCAGACGTGGTGGAGGAAAAGAAAGGAAAAACAAATAATGAGACATTCTATATTTCAAATCCGATCGAGGAGAGATCTGTACATAAGAAATGCTTTCTTCATCGACTATAATCCTCTCTAGTATAGTATCCAGAGATCAATTCTCTTATGAATGTGGAACGTAGCGATAGCCAGGGCTGTATCCAAAAAAACATCAAATTTCAAAATATGACATCGATATCAGGCTCGGATCGGTCTTGAGAAGTATCCTTATTTAACCATCCGTAATCTTAGTGCAGGTGTTTGCCATTGATGGCAAGGGTTCTTCGTCTATATTTATCTGTTTGATCCGCCGGACTCATTCCCTTACTCTATGTGTTTCTGAAGATAGCCAGGCTGATTTAACTTATTCATTCAGTTAAAACTATGAGGTTCGATTAGAGAGTCAAGAAAAACTATCCGCAGTGGCTCTTCCCCATTTTTATTGTTGTTGAGGAATTTGTATCAAGTCGTCTATATTGATTTTTTTTTTTTTTTTTTTTTTGGATGGCGTCAGACATTCATTTCATTCGTTTGTAATCCTTTCGATGATAATAACGTATTCCGACACCTCGATTTTCCAGTTATTCACTCTACAAACCTGTGCTAAGCCCGATCCCAAGTGATAGGTGCCATTTATCACACTGGCTGGCCTTGTTCACGGACTTTATCAAAACCGCGTTCGTCCATTTCTTTTTACGTTTTGTTTTTCATAATACAAAAAAAAGAAAAAGAAAAGAAAAGAATACTGTATCAAGTGGGGAAGTGAGATTCTCGAGAATAGAGCTCTTTATCGAGTATCCCTCAGCCCAAATTCGTTTCATGTAGTTATCAACTTTTACCTCGTCCTCAAATTTCGTCAGTGATTATCGATATCGCGGCAATGAGTTATGGAATATTTATAATTTGTAGAGTTACAAGTCATTAATGTTGTTGAAATGTCTCAAATTGGTGGGGACGGCCGGAGCTATAACACTCTCGAAGGCAAATAGATCGTCTGTGAGAGCTCGGTAAGAGGTTTTGTATCGTTCTTTTGAGAAAGAATTTTCCTATGAGTCGGAAAAGATTTTTCTTTCATTGAGCTTTTCCATATCGGAGACGATTTTTATCTAAGTTTTTTCTTATGCTCTGGCGAAAAGCTTTACGGACCGCAGGGAATATGTTGCCCTGAGCACTTGAGCGAGATCCAAAGTAACTACCTATCCTTTATCAGTCGGTTTCACTAGTCAGTTTACCGTTTTTGTGAGTTTAAGCTGGGCGGTATCTGTTAGTACTGCTGTCTTTGTCGGTTGTATGATCTCGCGTTCTGAGAGGAAAAGCAAGCGGTTTAACGCGATATATATTACGGTTGCCGTATATCAGTTGACAACCTTGGCGATTTTGGTATATACTTGACTACGAGTTACGAGATACTTTGCCATACTGAATAATTCCGCACGTACATATCGTTGCAGACGCGGTGAAAGACTACGGACGGCACTCAAACAATAAGAAAAGATATTGGAAAAGTGCACGTGAAGACCAATAGAAAAAAAAAAAGATATACTAAAGTGGCGATAACAGAGGGCCAGATCAAAAGGAGAAATTATAATAATGACGACTTGATAAACGTGTAGATACGGGTATAACGGTGTTGATTGTTGATGCTAAAGCCGTGGTTTCGTATTTGATGTTTACAGAAAAAAGATATCAAGAAGAAGGAAAATAATATGAGTAATTTTTTTCCAGGAATAAGAGCCAAGGTATTTTCAGTTTAAAAGAAAGGAAGACAAAGAAGAGGTAAGAAAAAGGAAAACATGGTGTACAAGAAAAACACGGCGAATATAAAGATATAACAAATGAATAAACTTAACAAGGAAGAAGGAAAAAGAGAAGAGAAGGAACCAGGTAAAATATCAGGGAGGGTTAGATAATGTGCGGTCAGTAACGAACCGTTCTCCGCTCTTGTCCTTTTCTCCAAGTTCTTTGCTGTTCCGATATCTTTGATGTTTCTTTTCCTCTTCGTTTTTTTTTTTTTTTTTTTTTAATAAGTTTTTTCCCGTAGGTGTAGGTATCACGATTGGCATTATTTAAAACCTCCACGCCATCGGATCTTCATTTTCCTTGTTCTCATCCGTGCCGTTGGCATCTATATTCCAGCAAGTTAACAGGTCAGCTCGAATTATCAACTCAAATCGACGAGCTCCATGGAAATGCCGTCACTAGTCTCTAAAGTTTTTTTTTTTTTTCAATCGGGGATGAACTTACAGCTAACACCCTTTCTCTCCTTAACCTCCCCTCCAGCCTGCATATTCATCCCCTCACTCTTCGGCTGTAAAACCTTACTCTTCTTCTCCTTGGTCTTCAGAGTCACCGCTTCAGTCTTCAGAGTCTTCCTTCAGTCTTCAGAGTAGCCCCGGTATTGACTTCAGCCTTCGGAGCAACCTGATCCCGAACAAGCGGACCGGTCCACCAACCTTCCTATCCGGATTACGCAGCTGGAACTGCAAGCGGAGGACGTCGAGGCGGCGGTCGAACCCGACGAGCTTGCGGATATCCGAAATCGAAACCGGCGGTTTGACGGTTCCGGTCGCGGCGAGCTCGGCGTAGTAAAGTAGCTCATTGCGCTGGCGGCAGTCGTTGGCAGCCCAGAGGAGCTCCTCGTCCATTTCGGAGGCGGTCATGGGGTGGAGTGGACGCCGAGGAAGGACATTTTTGTTTTTGGGTTTTTTATTCTGTTGGGTTGGACGGGATGGTAAGCATGATTTCGATCTTGGTATAGCGGGGAAGAGTGAAGAGGGGAAAGGCCTGAAGAAGGAGGAAGGCTTACGCTTTTGTTGTTGATTTAGGCGTTCTCTATCCTTCTTTCAGTATTCGAATCCGCGTTAAGCTCGAAGTCCTCTATAAAGACCGAAAGCTTTTTTTCGTCGGATATAATCGTACGATCGTCTTAAACGGAAAAGAGAAAATGTCTTTTTCGAGATGCGTTTAGCATACGTAAAGGGAACATGGAAGGACTTGCTTTACTTGGAGGGATTCTGAAATGGATTATTTTACCTTAAAGACGACGAGAAAGTACGAAGAGTACCTCCGCACCACAGAATGCACTGGAGAAATTGCGACTAAAGGAAGGGACCGGTAAGTCTCGCGGTTCTTTACTCGGATTAACGGTCTACGGTTCCTCTCGAAAATAGAGAAGATCCTTCAAAGATACGTTAGCAAGAGAAGCGCCAAAACTAAGAAAGAGGAAGGGGACCAAATTTTACCTTACAATGCTGAAGATCTTAAGACGCTCTTTTAATAAAGACGGCTGGGTATCGGGTTCAATATACTCGCAGACTTCTCTCTTCTTCTTCCGCTTCAAATCCGGTATGAGCTTGACGTCCTCCATAAGGAACAAGACAGCTTCTACTCGGGTTTGGATGTGCGATTCCTGTTGGAAGAAGAGAAATCTTTCGGAATGCGTTAATATACGACAGCTCTAGCGAGGGAAAGGAGATTGGGCTTACCTAAGGGAAAACCGGAAAGGGAAACAAGGTACTGCTTGATTAAGGACAAGCAGTACTTCCGCACACAGATTTTTTTGGGGTATTACTGAACGTAAAAGAACAAGGATTGAATGAGGGAGATCGCGACTGGAAGGAGAATGCCGATGGTGTTTTACTTTGGTATAAAAATAACAGATCGAGAAAAAAGTCTTGCTGTAAGAAAAACACAAGAGAAGATACAGATAAAGGATATCAATAACCAATGAGAAGGACAAAAATGTTGTAGGGTATGTATTCTCCCTGATTGATTTGTTTTGCTTTCTCGTCCTTTTTGTTATTGATTGATGGAGATGAAGGATGATGGTGAAGGAGGAGGAGGATTGGAGATTGAAAATGGGAGAGGGTCTTTATTTTAAATGGAGCAAACGAAAAAAAAAAAATTTTTTTTTTCTTCGTTCTTTGCTTAGTCGCCGCTTAGTTGCCGCTTAGTCGCTCAGGAAATTTGCTTTTGATGCCTTCGTCAGGTTTTGTGGAGTTGGTGGGGACGACTCAGCGACGACTCAGCGGCCAGGTGTGGCGGGGAAAAGCTGAGATATATTTGTGGGAAAACAAGAGACGAGGGGAGTACTGAACGAATATAGCTAAGTAACTCTGGAATTTTATCTAGGACCCATTTTTGATATTTGAACAGGTACATCGCGATACATCTCACGATCTTGGTGATCACGTATTTTACAGGAATACGGAGTTGAAGGGTTTCTCCAACCGCCTAAAGGTCGCAAATAGAGCTTTCGCAGGCGATATTGGCTTGCTGCACGGAAAACTACGGTTTAGCCACTAGGGAAAATCAATAATACAAAAGAATAAAGGACTACGGTATTCATGGTTTTGAAAGGTCCTGGTATCACGGATTCCGTATACCTGAACAGAACGGGGATGATGTTTCGGCGCTTGCGGAGAAAGAAAGAGAACCGCCGACTTAGACGCGCGGGTGGAAATAACTCATGAACCCCGAAATCTAACTGCACGCAATTATAAACCTCAATCACCATTATTGAACTCATCCTTTTCTTCGCAATACAGGATATCATTTCAAGCAAAAAAAGCTATTGAAAGGCTGCATGGTTGTCTAGAGGGAGGAGAAATACGAGCACTTCAGGAGTAATGATACAATCTCAGCGCAATACATGCTTTTCTTTTCAACTTTGCGTTTCCAACCGCATTCATTGCCACGGGAGTTTTCAATTCTTTCGCAAGTAGACTGCACATATAGACCAAAGGGTTCTAGGTTTTGACTTTAATATAGGTCTGGTGGGCTATTTATGTACAAGTGGGGGAAAAAAGGGTGAAATTCACCACCTCCTGGAGAACTCCGCCATCGTTTTATTTGCGTGTCAAGAGAAGCCTAGTTCCAGCATTTTTGATAAATTAATATCCCTTTTTTCATATAACAATTTCGAGCGTAGAAAGGAAATTAAACAAAGGTATCTGTACTCACGGGAAATATCGTGAACCCGTAGAATTCTAGAATCATTTTTTGTGTATCAAAAAAAAAAAAATCGTCCAGTCTGGGAATAAGAAAGAAAAATTCTACTGAGTATCTCAATTGCAGCATCGTCACATTTGAGGTAGACAAAATTGAAGAATTCATGAAGTTGCAGACAGACCCTATACATGTACGTTTATTATTTCTATAGAATGTGTTGTGTTTTTTCTGCAGCATTACACTAGATTTTTTCCTCAAGATAAAAAGGAAGACCTAGATAAGAACATAATAAAACGATAAAAATGCGCCTGGGTATATCTATTCCAATGGTGAAACTCCCACGCTATATGCACTCAATAAACGTGAAGTTGAACTGAAGAGGAAATCGAAGAACAAAAATAGAGCGAGAGGATCTAAAACTCCGAATCGCTGTGATTGCTAAAGGCCACATCGTGGATACCGTAAAATTCGTAATGATAAAGGAAAGAGATACAGGTCTAATAGTGGAAAATAACAATGCGCTGAACGCTATGATATAAATAGACCGAGGGCTAAAGAAAACAATAAAGAGAAAGAAAAGGAGAAATGGATAAGGCTGTATATAGGATATAATGCTTATTAAAAAGAACCGTGCTTTTGTAAAAAAAGAGAAATAATGAAGCAAAGAGATTAAGTGAAGTACATCAATTTAGAAAGAAGAGATTTTATAAATCGAGAAGGTAGGAAAGTTCACTGAAGGACCCTCTTTGGAATACAAATATAGGTGTGTAAAAAATAACAAAAATGAGGAATAACGGGCAACATGACTGCGTGGCGGGAGCCTTTTATGGGGCTTGGCTGGAAAGGTCCCTTGAAGGACAGAAACGTATCTTCAACGAAAAAAACATGAAGAATAATAAACATAACTGCGTGACAAAGGATTTTTTAGAAATGGTTAGTTAGAAAGGTCTCTCGAGCTGCAGAAATGGATATATCGCAGAAAAAAACAAACGAAAACAGAATATGAAGAACAGTAAAATGAAAAGAGAAATTAGGAGAGTGGAGATGTTTGAAATAAAGTGTAGAGAAGGAAATATGAAGACTCCGCCAGGCTAGTGCCCCAATTATCTCTCGAGAGGAGCATACGTGGGAAAAAAGGTTTGACGAACGCGGAAAATGAAATTAAAAAAAGAGGGAGTAGAAGAAAGGATATGAGAACTAAATCAAACGCTGAGAAACGGCCACCCAAGTGAGAACAATGCAGGGAATAATAAACATGGAGAAATAGGATGGAACAAAGATGTCAGTGGGGAAGCCCAGGCAGGCAGACCCATTGAGAGATGAAAGTTTTCGTGAAGAGATACTGTTCGACCTTCCGTTGGTTTTTATGGCCTTCGATGGCCTTCGATGCTGGCTCTTTTTCCTTTTTTCTTTTTGCTGTTTGCTGTTCGCTGTAATGAAACCTGAAGAAGAAAAAGAGGCAACACGTCAGTAATTACGTAAACGGTCAAGCCAAAGGCTGATGGAATCTCATCGAAGGACTGGATCGCGCACGTGATGCTCTTGTAAAAAAAAATAAAAAAATGAAATAAAAAAGTCCCACGAGGCGGTTTAAAAAAAAAAAATAACTATACAACGGACCTCCCCTGCGATTTCAAGTTTCATCCCAGGAAAAATATCCAAACCAAGATCAATCATTAAAGAGAACAAACAAGAAAGAAGAACAAATAGAAAAGAAAGAGATAAAAGTAATGAGAAGCAAACGTGGAAGGAGTCATATCAATCATACCTGTAATAACCAAAGAAGTTCTTGGGTAAGCTCCCATCCTAATCATTAGGAAAAAGGCTTCCTCCATTAGAAGATGGTGCACCTCCTTCCTTCCTGAACCACCACTCCACACCCTTCTCGTCATCTTTAGACTCCTCTGCAGACCCCTTTTCAGACTTCTCCTCTTCGTTTCCGTCCTCATGGGCATCTCCGGAAGCCTCAGGAGAAATAACCTCGTCGTTGAGGTCAGAGGCTTCTTCGAGGCAAGGGACGACCCTAAGGTCCCCAGCATGGTAAGACGGTGGTTGAACAACGGGAAAACCAGAGCACCGGCATTCCTGTGAATGCGTGGACGGCCGCCACCCTGGATCTCCACAGCTTGAGGACCCAGCAGGGCCCCCGCAGCCGCCTCCGTGCTCTCGGCGACAGTAGCGAAGGAGTAAAGCCCGACGGGCTGCGTAACTGAGCCGTAAGTAGGGAGTTCCGCATCCGCTTCGGCATCGAATGCTGCTTTGATGTTTGAAGAAGGCGGTTAGCTAACTTTATTTCCCCTTTCTTTTCACAAAATCTAACAGTAAACTTGAACTTCCCCTTCGGGGACTAAACTGGGGGTTTCCTTACAACCATGGACACGTTGCGGCGTGGTAGCAGCCCTCAACCCCGGGTACTGTCCAGTCGTGAGGTTGAGTTCGAAGTCGGGATCCGACTCCAGGACGAGTTCTCCAGTAAGAGCCTCTATTTCCTCGCGGGTCAAGTTCGACAGGCCTGGGCCAGCAGGCTCCCCTTCAGCGTCTTTTTTTTTTTTCGCATAACAAGAACATGTTGGCTAACCTTTCTCACAAACAACTACGGAAGACAGGAAAGGAAGTGTGCCGATAAAGATAAGGGGAGAGGTTGGCAAAACAATGAACGTCTTGGGGGTTCTGACCTTCATCTCCGGCACCAACTGCTGACCCGCCTCCCGGGTGCGTCGGAACGACATGAACACCACCGCCGTGGGAGAGCGTTTCCATATTACCAGCAAGTAAGTTCCCATCCCTCCTCTCAGAATCGTTCTCATCATCTGCCTCGTTCCCGGATTGCTCCATAGCAGAAGCGCTAACAGCCGGTGCAGGATCGGCTTGCTCTTCAAACAGCCCCTCGGAGGACGAGGAGCTTTCTACGGCGTACTCTGAGGCCGCCTGCTTCACCAATTCCGCATTCGCTCGTTGCAATTGCGGAGGTTAATATCCGAGACCCTAGGGTCCATGGCATTCGCGCGTTTACGACCTCGAATACCGATCGCTCCTGAAGCCTGCCTGATCACTATTTGGGCTTCCTCGAACCTTCGCCTCCTGTCTGCCTCGATTGCCTTAATCCCAACAGGGAAAGGTCTTTCGGTGGAGGAGGCACTGGAAGCCGAAGTAACCAGAGCGGTGTTGCCATAAGAACTTTCGGCAGAAGAGGTTAAGCTTCCAAAGCCAACCGAAGAAGCTCCGCTTGACGAAAGCGCTGAAATGGGACTCGGCGGTGATTTTGAGGGAGCGGTGCCAGCTACTCCTCGAAGAAAGTCTGCCCTGTGCAAGGCACTGCTCAAGTTTCCCCTGTGAGCTTCACCGGTGTTGGGGCGAGAGCTTAAGGGTTTCTTCCGGTGATCTGAGGGCGACTCGGCCCGCCCTCTTCACCGGCAGCTCCTGACACAACACTCGCGGCAGCTGAACCACCGACAGATTCTTGCACTTCCGCAGCGGCAACTGCCCTCTGGGGCTCGCTTTCTTCGACGGCGTTGGAAAGGGCATTGGACTTCTTGCCACCACCTTGAGGGTTTTCTTTGTGATCGTCCTCCATTTTCTACAAAGGCAACAAGAAATGGTTAGTAAAAACTTCAATCCACTTGAAAATCCAAAGGCAGAAATCCAGAAGAAGATATTCGAAGAAGTATAAAGAAAGCCTTACGAAATACGTTGAAGAGATCTTTTCGTTTGCGTATTTGATCTAAAAGAAGAGACGACTTGGTTAGCTGCTGAGCTTTCAAAAGATGAAGAAAAAACAAGATGAAAGCTAATGAATTGTATAAACAGCAAGCTGTAAACAACTCCAGCCATTCAAAGCTCCCAGTAGCGTAGACGCGAGAGGTCGTGTAGAAACATCCGCGCATATGCGACTATTAATGATCAGCCCCCGCCCCCCTTGCCGCAGGTCGAAGCAGAAATGCCCGTTCATGAAGTCACGGAACACATCCGCAGCTACCACGTCAGCTCCCGGAGATCACAAGCGCAGCCAAGTTTCCATGGGCGCAGTGATCCCCGGGAGCAGCCCCCAAGTTCCCTTTGACGAAGAAAGGGAACAGACGTGGGGTGGCGGGAGCACTAATCTTGGAGTCGGATCCCAACTTCGAACTCAACTTCATGGCTGGACAGTACCCAGGGTTGAGGGCTGCTACCACGCCGCAAATTGCTGTTTTCAGAAGTTTCCACGACAAAACGGGACATCGAGCCTATGATATGAAAGATGCTTGGGGGCTCCAAGACAAAACGAGGCCAAAAAAGCAAAAGAAACAACATGGGAAGGCGCCTACAACCTTTGATGCTCCTGAAACCTAGAGGAGACTGCTCCGTCGATTTTAGTAGTCGAGTACTGCTTTGTCAATTTTAGAAGTCAGCACTGCACTGTTTTGTCGATTTTAGTGAGGGTGGTTGGGTAGGACTCCTTTGTCGATTTTAGTATTCAGGTTACGCATTCCTTACCTCTTTAACGATCGAGTACTTCTTTTCGAAGACGTTTGAAAACGCTAACTTGAGGAAATCTAATTTGAACAGGTCGTCAGCCTCAACTTCTTGTAGAGCTTGGGGGTCTGAATGCGTTGATTTAAGAGAGACTCAATCCAACTGGAGAACGCGGCGTCCATAAGTGAGCACTGCTCAGAACCCGTCGTTTGCCGGAGCGAAAGACGAGGCCGTCAGAGCAGTGCAACCAATGGTCTAGAACCTTGAAACGACATGGAAGATCATCTGGCAAAATCCTAGGACGTACTGAACGACTGACAGGGTAGAACTGGAACGAAGCCGATTTGAGGAGAGCAGACTTACAAGGCTTTTTGTGTTGTCTCCGTGGGGAACTTCTCGTTCAGAACCCGACCCGCGGGTAGGCAATCTTATTAATAAAACTTGAAGATCTTTTTCGAAGGAAATTCTCGAAATGCTAACTGTAGAAAGGAATTTAGTTAACGCAAGCCATCGAAGACTTTGCAAGTGGGAAGGACAGCAACGGAGCATCTCTGGATAGGCTAGAAGATCTGGCGCCTATGGCTCAAAGCGGGGTGGGGAGTTGGGGTGGGAGGTTGACTTATCAGTCCCTTCCTGAGAAAGCTTCTCCTGATTGAGAGTAAAGCTACCTGACCTTGTTAGACTTTTCGTTATCGTAGGATGCTAACTTCGTCTCCTCTCCTGTAATAATCTAGCGTGGTCTTTGTTAAATTTGAAGACACTTTTATTGGAGTCCGGACGCAAGCCTGGACCTGTCACAGAGATGGGTCGGGTCGGGCGAACCTATTATTGGAAGCTTCTACAGAATACCTGCACGAAAACCTCGCCCTCCGATGGAAACTGTACATTGTTGTTGGCGTGGTTTCTTGCAAAAGGAAAGCGGCACAAGGCGAAGTACTGCCCAATGACGACTGGAGCACGGAATACACGATACGCCGCGCGAAGCGGGTGCTTTTCGGAAAAAACTCACTTTTATTTCTGTCGAACCTCACCCGCCGTTGAAAATTCACACTTTGTCTGTTCCCTTTCTTCGTGAGGGGGAACTCGTGGCCGCAAAAGTCAAATGCTCGGGGCTTGTCAGTACACGCAAAGAGAAAACTGCTGGTCCCGCTTCTTTCGGATCAAGTTGATCAACTTATCGGAGGAGGGGGGGCTCTCTCACCCAAATCGTCGAAACCTGCTTTTCTGCGGAAAAGAAAAACGTTAGCTCTTTCTCTGGGTGGTTCGACCGGTCGCGACATTAAGACGGCCGAGGATCGCTGTTGGAAGCCTTGGTACTGCTGGAACTGCTGGTGGCGAATCCCCTTGAGCCACGCATTCCTACGCACTCCAGGAGTCCATCCCTCGCAAAGGGGGTTGAGAGGGAGCTTTGCGCTCCCCATCCCAGGGACAGGTGTTGGAATTGTTGGAACTGCTGGTGGCGCGGGCATTCACTGGGGAACTCCCAGCACCAGGATCCATGAACCCAAGGCGACTCCCCCCCATCACCGGTCGCTCCCTATTAATGATGGAGGGTAGATGGGGGCTTGGGAGTTCTTCTTGAAAACACCATTCTCAAAAACCCGCAACTGGGTGTGGGACGGAAGGGGAGGAACGGCTCTCTCACCTAAATTGACGGAACGCTCTTAGATACTGCTTCTGTGCGGAAAAACAAGGAATTTAGCTGTGGCCTTCTCCAACAACGACAACAACATTAAGATAAACGCAGTAGCTAAGGACTTTGTGTGGATGGTGGAAGAGAGCTGCAGCGTCTTGCAAACACAGTCGTTGGCCCACTCCTTATCATGCTGGGGACCGTGGGATCGTCCCCTGCCTAGAAGAAGCCTCTGAGCTCAACGACGAGGTATTTCCCCTGAAGCTTCCGGAGATGCCCACGAGGATGAAAACGGAGAGGAGAGGGCAGCGGCGCCGCCTGGCCAAGAATGACTGACGATCGCTGCTGGAACTGCTGGAACTGTTGGGCATGCTTGAATTGCTGGCGACGCCGCTCTCGCACAACGACCGCCGAGCACCCTCTCGCCACTTTCGGCAAGCGGAACTTCCTCGGTTGGTTCAGAAGGCTTCACGTCTTCTGCCGGGAGTTCCTATGGTACGGGGCTCCTGGAGAGCAGTTGAAAGCGAAGCTCTACCCACCGAAAAGGACTCTAGTTGAGAGCTTCGTTGGAACTGCTGGAACTGCTGGGGAACTCCCAGCACCAGAAATCGCACACCAAACTCATCCCCCCCATCACCACTCGCTTCCCATTGATGATGGGAGGGTGGGGTGGGTGCTACTCCCAGCAGCCCGGAGTTGGGGTGGGTTGGTGGGGTGGGAGTTATGAAAAGAAATGAACAGAGGAGTTACGAAAAGAAATGAACAGAGGAGTTACGAAAAGAAATCTGGAGGATGAAATCGCACAGAAACATTCTTTTGCCAAAAAAAGCCATTTTTCGACAACAAGAGGTTGTCCCAGAAGAAGGCAGCACGAAGAAATTTCGAACGCTTGATCTGCTGGTCTGACGCCGAGGATGATGCAGGGTGGGAGGGAAACCGCAAAGGTTCCTCCTTCCCTTGCCGCAAGTCGAAGCTCAAGCGGCTCCCGTCTCCACCGCTTCCTTCAAACAAGAGCGGTGGCAGATAAGGGGAAGAATTTCTCGCTTTCACAGGGACTCGGGAGGGAATGGTCAACCAATCAAATGCAGGGTATAGGGAGGGAGGGAGGGAGGAGATCTCGAAATGGCAATCAAACAGATGCTGAGATGGCGATGAATCAAATGCAAGGGTAGAGGGTGAGTGGGTAGATCGCCATCAACCATGTGCAGAAAATATTCATCAACCGAACACAAGGCGATCAACAATATGCATGGCACGGCGATTAATCAAATGCAGGGAATGGGGTCGGTATACAACAGAACAACTGAAGAAAGAGATGGGGCATCAACCAGATGCAGGGTTAACCCATCGGCAGAGGACCCGCGCCAGATGGTAAGTGAACGTACCTTATTGAAAGAACTTTACAACGTCGTCGTTTGCTCTTCGTCTTCTTCTTGAAGGAGGAGCAGTACAGGGAAGAACAAGAGGTAGAATATGCTTGAGGACGGTGAAGAAAAAAAAGGGGATTTGGTTGAGAATGCTAACAAGAAAATTTTACTTTGATATAGAAACAGAGAATTTTTAACAATACTAACAGAACCACAATAGGATGGTGATGGTGATTGTGGGATATAGATATAGATGAAGAGAGTATGGTGAGTTAAGAAAGAAGAACAGAAGAGATATCTGGATGAGTCAGTTGAAGAAATATTTGTTCTTGAAAGAGGTTGAAATTTTTTTTATGAATAGGAGGAGGAGGAGGTGAAGTCTTTGTGGGATTGAAGTAGATGGAGCAAAATATTATTTTTCATTTTATTTTTTCGTGAAGTTGCTGACTCGCCGCTTATTCAAGGTCGCACGACTAAGCAGGGTAGCTATACAGCGCTGTTCGGGCCCTTTTCGTCAGCGTCAGGTGCGCGCAGAGGGGGCTTCTCTCGGCGTGACGGTATGAACCTCATCGAAGGGCGGCTTGAGCCCACCCCGACAGCATACTCCACGACGCGGAAGTGAGACCCTAGGCAGGATGGGAGCAGACGTGCCTGGTAGAAGACCTAGTATGACGACTGCCTTCCTAGACGGAAGCAAGGGCTTTGGCTCTTGACATGCTCCGGGGTATATGTCGTTTCTAGCAGGCATTTACATGGCGATGCTGTTCCGGATGACTTGCACTCCCGGCTCTTTGGCCTGAAGAAGCCTAATTTCCTCAACGCTATTCCCGGGTCAGCCACCTTGATCAATACCCTTGGCGCTGCCGCCGTGCAGCACACCCAAGCCAGGGTTTCCGGGGCTGCAGGGCTTCAATATTGGTGATACTGCTGGTAGAGGCGTTGGTGCGCTCTCCCGCCTATATGGATAAACATGTATGTTCTACGACGGTGATTTAGGAAGAGTATATTGGATATACGCTTCCAAAATGGTTCCCGCGCGGACGTTGGGCGGCCTGTCATCCATCAACACAGACACCCACCTACTCGTCTACGTGCTCTTCTCCAACTGTGCAAACAACCTGTCCGTCCTGGATATGCCCGTCCATCTAGACGCCGTCGAGCACCTATTATTCTTCGAGACGGTGTGGCTACAGAAAGGACATTTAGCAAGATGTCCGAAAAAGAAGAAAATGCACGTCAAGAAAGTCTAGTTTGGAGGCATCATCGAGCGTCACGCATGTTGTTTTTTACGGGTTCGGATGGAAAGAGAAATCCATTGTTTCCCCGAAGGAAAAGTGGAACCATATCTAGGATGTAAGTTTTACTCTATTGAAGCATTTCGTTGGTTTGTGGTGCTAGCTGCTAATTAATCTATCTATTATCACAGAGTTGGAAAAATGCCCGTCCTCCAAGTCGTCCGCCTTGCAGGTTTTCATCTGAGGATGGCCACGAGATAGTTGCTGGTGATGCTGCCGATGGAACTGCCCGGGCACTCCCCCTCAACAATGGAGGAGCCAATGTTCGCTTTGGTCCTTGCGATGCCCGGTCTGCTTCGATGATAAGTACCCGCGGGCGGCTAGAGATTTTGCCAGTTGTTTGGAGTTCAAAGAAGGAGCTTATATGTCCATAGGCCTTCTCGACATTTATTCTGGCTCGGTGACCAATTAGGATGTTCTTCGGCTTCAGTCTTTGGGAATCTCGCGTATGTTTCCTCCTGTGCGTTTGGCTGTGGTGATGGGAAGTGAATACCCTGGAAGAGGAGGAGTCGCTCGAGGCGGTTTTGAAAGCGCGAAGAGGAGAAAGGAGGAAAGTACGCCGTCGCGGCCGTTTTAGTTGCTTGCGGAGATTGGACGAAGAAGGAGGCTGGTGCTACTGCGGCTACTACGCCTACTCCGCCGGCAGGGTTACTTCCGCCGTTCCTGTCCCTGTGATCGAAAGCTAGTCCTCTGAAAGACGCCTTAGCGCCTAAAGTCTCGAGCAGAAGGAGGGGGAAGGGAGGATTGAGAACTTGCCTGCTGGAAGAACCCCGCGTTGCTTGCTGCCTTCCAAGGTGGAGATGACAGTTTTGGAAACGTCAAGGCAGAAAAGATCCGCCGCCTGGACGACGCGTTTCGCAAAGTTAGCGGCTTCCAGGAACGTTTTTGGATTCAGAAACGAAAACGGAATCTCAAGTTGTTACGGAAAGCATACCTTACTACTAAAATCGACAAAACAGTATACCTTTTGTATACATGAATGTTGTGTGTTGACTACTAAAATCGACAAAGCAGTATACTTTGTATACATGAGAGCTTTTTAGTCGGTCTCGATCAGACTCTCCCGACGGCCGGGAAAAACCCTTGTGCGGAGAGTGAAAAGTTGTAGTTTTTCTTTGTCCCCAGCGCGGTGTTGCCTTTTTGTTTTTTCTTTTATTATGATTATTTTTTAAGTTCGCATTATTATTATTGCATTTAAACAGTGAGGTCGCTAATGGCGATTGCTGGAATTTTCGCAGGTGCCCGGAGATTCCAGGAAACGATTATTTCTTCTAGGAGGGACTCGTAAGTTTGGCCTTCTTCCACACCCTCTACGTCCTTGCGAAACATCTCCCGGGAGAGGCCGGGAGAAGCGAGAATAGTGGAGCACCTCGAAAAAATGAGGGCGGAATGTGAAAACTCACGTGAGATATTGAGAAGGAAAATGGAAAGAGCTAAGCAAAATTACAGGTAAAGGAAAGTTCCAAACCTGGCTCGAATAAAGTTTACGCATCAGGTCTAGGCCGTGGGCATTATGCGGAGGAACAATGGGGTCTAGGCCTTGCCCAAGCGCTGAGGCAACGAGCTCTTAAGAAGGTTTCCGATGGAGATAAACACAAAGAGAAAGGCTCCCACGAAGATCCGACCAAGAGTGCATTACTCAGACACGATGAGGGGAGCTGTAGTCCCTAAAGCTGGAGCCGGGAGACCTTGAAGGCCCGAAACACTCCTATGAAGTGTTTATACTGGCTACGTGACGCTGTTGCATTCCCCCACTCTCGCAGCAGCCGAAGAACTTGCGGCTATAGACGCGGGGTATTTTGAAGATGCGTATTAGCCTTGTCTTCCTAGCGGCAGCAGCAACCCAGCTGAAGAAGCTGAAGATGAAAACGAAGAGGAGTCTGAGGAGGAGTCTGAAGATGACGAGAACGGGGTGGAGTGGTGGTTGAGGAAGGGGAGGAGGTGCACCATCTCCTAATCGCAAAGATATGGAGGAAGTCTTTTTCCAAATGATAGGGAGGGAGGTTATCCAAGAGCTTCTCTTCTTATTGAAAGTGTGCTTTGATTTCTGTCTCTATACACGTCTTACGCCCGAATTTTGTAGATCACGTCCACGCGCGGTTCGACGGGCCAGCGGACGTAACTCCAGCGCTGGGTGCCGCTCCGTTGAGCAAGGGATACCGAACCAAGGTGGAGCGCCCACGGATTCTCTGACCTCCCCAGCACCATGCGCTGAGTTCAGTTGGTGGGCCTCTCCCAGACGGTTTCCGTGCGAATATCGTCACTGGTGGTGTCCCCGTGGCTGGCGCTTCCCGGTTCCCCTGGTGGCGTACCAGTTCTCCTTGGCAGTTCCGTACGACTTTGATAATGGGGTATGAGTTTCCTTCCATGTTTTGCTCCTGTTCTTTATCTTTTTGATTTATAAGATTGAGATATGTGGCTAACTTTGTTACTACTAGGAAGAGCAAAACGAAAGATGGAATGCTTGCGCTGCTAAACCTTCTCACAAAGATCTGGGGAACTTGTATGACCGCAGAAGTATATCGCTCATCTGATAAACGTGGCGAAGGGTTTTGCGGAAGTCAGCTGTAAACGCCTGAAGAAGAACTCTTTTACAATGCTCGCGGCCAGAAGAAGCACTGCATCTTCATGGCCACGGTACTCAGGAATTTCTCTGGATGAACAACTCCCCGATCCCCACTCCGGGAAAGAAAACTGTTAAGTATCGCAATATGGAAGCGCGATCCATTTATTGCGAGTTAGACGAAACTCAGCGCAAACGCAACCAGTATGATAGCCTTTTTCCTTTCTTTCATTCGTTAAAGACTATACCAATGCTTCTTTTTTCCTTCAGTGGTGCTGATTATATTTCTATCTTCCCTAGCTCTCAAAGGGATGGCCTGAGCAACTCTGCCTTCCGCGAAAGGAGTCTATTGGACCCGAAGTCAAACGCCGTTAAAAAACCGAGCGCCGGGGAGTTTAGACCATTTCGAACCTTCCCGTGCGGAAGTCAGTGGATCAGCTGCGGCGGTGTTGCGTCAGGAGCTGCCGGTCAGGAGGGCGGGCCGAGCAGCTCCCAGGTCACCGGAAGGAATCCATTCAGCTCGCGCCCCAACACTGGTGAAGTTCGCAGAGGAAACTAGAATCATTATCCTTCCTCTACCCAAGTTAATCGAGGGGGCCGCCACCCTCGATCGTCAATGTTAATCCCTGCGGTCTATAATCCCCTGCAGAACCGTGGCTGGACATCTTCTCCCAGCAGGACTATAAAACACTCAGCCCCACCCTCCATTAGTCTGCTGCAATTTCTACCACCTAACATGCGATCGCGACGAAAGGTAGCTTGCAAGCACCTCATGGAACCATAATTGGTTCGCGGAATCAACGCCCGCCAAACGAGCTTTTGATCTGTCGAACCTCCCGGCTACGCGGCAAAGACGTTTCTAAAGACGCGGGGAAATCCCGAGCGCTGCTGGCCGGTAACAGCCCGTTGGGGGGTTACCGAAGCGGATGCGGAACTCCCGACTTACGAAAGCGTAACGCAGCCGGTCAGGCTTACTCCATGGCGACGGTTGCTGAAAGCACCGAGGCTGCCACGGGCGCCATCATCAAGCTGTCGAAGTTCGTGGGTCACGGAGTGTCATCATCAGCCGAACTGCCCTCAGGTCCCGGCCTTGGAGCCGCCGTCTTACAATGCCGGTGATCATAGGTTTGTCCCCGTTATTGAGGATGCGGATGAAGAAGGTAGCCCAGTCACACCATACGCGGCAAAGACGTTTCAAAAAACGGGCTTGGGAAAGCCGGGCGCTGCTGACCGGTAGCAGCCTGTTGGAATTGCTGGGGCGGACCCGGAGCTGCCAACTTACGAATCAATTACGCAGCCTGTCCGGCTTTACTACATGGCCACCGTCGCCGAGAGCACGGAGGCGGCTGCCGGGACCCTGCTGGGTACTAAAGCTAGTGGGAGGTCCAGGGTGGCCTTCCACGCATCCACAAGAATACCGATGCTCTGTTTACCCGGCCGTTCAGCCCCTTTCTTATCATGCTGGAGACCGTAGAACGCCCCCGCCTCGAAGGGGCAGGCAGAACATGTAATGTTTTCACTCTCTTCAATAATACGGGACACCATTTTAAACAGACAGAAATTTTTTTGAAGAGGATCTAACATTTATCATTGGATTTTAAGCTATATTAGAAGGTTTTAAAAGACCTATTCGAAACTTTGGTGAAAAAATCTGCATCTTCCTCCGCGGTCTCTGCTCCAGTGATCGAAAGCTCATCGTCGTCCGAGGGGCTGTTGGAAGAGGAGTCGTTCCTGCACAAGCCGTTAGCACTTCCGTTACCGAGCAGTCTGGGAGCGAGGATGACAATGAGAGGAGCGGTGGAAACTTGCCTGGTGGTGCAGATCATCTGCTTGCTGCATTCCAAGCTCCAGTGCTTCCTCCGGAAGAGACCTTTCCCATTTGAAGAAAGGCAATAGAAGGGGATAGGAAGGATAGATGGCGGCCGGCAGGCCTCAGAGGCTATTAGTATCCGAGGTCGAAAACGGGCCAATGCTATGGACCCCAGGGTCTCAGGTTGATATCAACCTCCGTAATTGGCAGAAGGAAAATGCGGCTTGTGAAGCAGCAGGCCTCAGAGCACGCCGTCGAAAGCTCATCGGGGTCGTGATCGTCCCCGCCGTGGCCCCATGCTTCACAAATCAGATTTCTCCTTACCGTCCCCGCGCCAACGCCATGGACCCTTGAGTTGCGGGTTTGAACCTGAGCGCGTTTCAACTTGTTCAACCGGACGGCTCGCCACGCGTTTTCGCTAGTTCGTCTTCGGAAGGAAGCGGTTAGCGCGCAGTCAGGTAACGAGGCTGACAACGAGTATGAGAGAGGCGCGCTTTGGCTGTCGTGGGAGAGAAGTTAGGGAAGCCATAGCGAGCCAGTGGCCGATGCTGCGTCCAATAGTCTTAGGAAGGATACTCGGGAAGCAATTCGTAACCATGCGAAGACGAGAAGAAGATAACGTGCCACACCAGCCCGGGCCGTGCTTCTACTCAGAAAAATGCCAGGACGGGAAGAAACGCTATTATATATCCCCGGGGGAGATGTAGTCAAGAACGGAAGTGGTTATATTAGAGCTCCAGAGGGCTCAGGTTTCTATGCTGCCTTGCCTGTCCATCCTATTTCTCCATAATCTACCGCTTAATCCGCCTACACAACTTTCTTTCACCATCTCGTTTTTTATTCCCTGCATCGTTTCTCCCTTGTGTGGTCGTTTTTTCAGCGTTTTCTTTACGTACTTCGAATATCCTTCTTCTACTTTCCTCGACGTTTCTAATTTTTTTCCCCCTCTTGCTAAGAATTGTTTCTCTCTATATTGACATCTCAGAGCTTACTTCCCAGAATCACCGTTCTACTACGGCAACTAAACCAGTGCCGATCCAATTATAGGAACGTTGGAGATGAAGAGGGTGACCTTTTCTCGATCTTTTCATGAGCTCACCATTTCCATGTTTCATTCCCTGAAGTCCTGTATTTCCTCCTTTTTAGGGGCGATTTTAGTGCCATTCTTATTTCTCTTTTGCATCTACACAGGACGAAATATAACTGTATGAACATGTTTACAAAGGTCTATTTGCGAAAAAATAAATGAACAGTCAAAAATCACAAAGGATAGTTAACATATAGCTGACAGCGTGAGGAGAAATTGAGATCATTTTTTTTGTGTGCACTCCGACTTGTATAAGTCTTTTTTTATATAGTCCATGTGTTGATATAGGATCATATACCAACAGCAAATGAACGAAGAACTTTCCCACTAATTTTGACTATTTTGAAAGAAACTTCTCGATTTGATTCCAAGTCCTGGAAAAACTCAAAGAGAATAGTGCATCTAATCTTGAAACCGTTACGGAGATGTTGCTTTCCAATTTCCCTCCTATATTATCGGGAGCTGTTTGTAGTATGTTGTTGATACGAGCGTGCAGGCCATGGAGAAGCCCGCCGTTAACTTTTTGTCTCCGTCGATCTAAACTTGCATGAACAAATATTCTCTCCTAGCGATTTCGATGAAGAAATAATGTTATTAATATTATCCCGAAAGAATCCGCCAAATGCAGTGAAAGCTGCGCTCACGATGCCGTGCGTTAACTGATACATAAAGAAGTTTTTTTTAAAAAAAAAGCCCGCCTTGGGTGAACATTATCCTGGCAACATGTAGAACATATCATAATAATAATCAGCATCTCAAGTTCCCGGAAACTCAACAGTATACGGTAATCTTTCCCCTTGGAGACTTAACTATAAAAAAGGAAAAAAAAAAAAAGAAAGAAAGATTCAACCCATAGCACCGCCGCTGACGACAGCAAGCCCCTCGTAAACCCTCTGCCTAACCTCCCAAATCTCCCGAATCCCTTCTTCCCGATACCAGCACCCCGATCCTAAGCCCGATCCCGCTCAGCAATCCACCCCCAGTATCCTCCACCGAAATCTTCCCCACGCCTTCCTTCCTTATCACGACAACCCATCGCACAGCAGCGTCCCCTCGCCGCGGAACTCCGCCGTGTGGCCTCCTTCCAGTAAACGCGCCGCAGATCGGCGAGCCTGATATCGCCAACGTGGATGGCCGCACCACCGCGTCCCGCGCTGTTAACCGGCGCGACGTCGAGAACGAGGTTGTTGTTGTTACGCCGCTCGTTGTCCGCCATAGCTTCGTCCCCTTCGCCGTCCGTTTCCTCGACGAGCTTGCCGACGACGTGGACGACGCCCATGCCGCGGACTTCCTGCCATTTCAAACTCTTCACGAGCTTCTCGCTGAGTTTTACCGTCCACGCGTTCGTATCTACCGATGCGTTAAGCGTAACCCCGGCTTTCGGCGAGAATACTTCGATCTCTAACCCGGAGGAGGAAGCGGAGTTGGATACGTCTTCCGACAGCGAGCGTGTTTCCGCTTCCGTCCCGCCGACTAAAATAAGCTTTCGGGGATTAATTAGTGGTAAAAGCATGCGTAGACTCCTGGCGTCGTGCAAGCCCTCAAAGTCGATGAACGTCACGTAAAGGTTCAACTGTAGTTTCGTGGTGGTGGTGACGAGCTTGCACGGCGTGGTAAAGTCGTACAGCAGCGCGTCTTCCTCGTCGGAGCTCTCGGACTCTTCCGACTCCGATGCGGATTCTTCTTCTTCCTTCCGCGGCATGTCGCCGCGGGTGTAACCACCCTCGTGTTACGGCGGCGACGCTTACCCGCGGGACTGTTGTTATTGCTGTTCTGGTTATTTCCGTGGCTGTTTGGTTGTAGTATGGCTGCCTGCGACCGCCCGCGGGACCGCCGCGCTGGTTGTGGCGGTGGTGGTGGTGGTTGCTCCCGCCGATGTTGACGTTGTCCACTTCCGCTTGCGGCCGAACACGCGGGAGTTTTCCTTCGCGGAGTCCTGCCCTGTATACCGGCTAGTCCACCACCCCCGAAGCCTACGATTTCGAGTTTCTCCCTCCGGTGCCCGTGGGGTCGTTACCGATTACGTCTTCCCGCTCTTCGGCGCGGAGGTAGTCTTCCGCCCGAACTACTTCGCCATACTCATCGCCTTTCCTTCGCGGAACGGCAAACGGGAACATCCTGTTCCGACCTTTCGCGCCGCGGACGTCAAAATCGTATATACCCTTTCCTTTAATGAGGACGTTCACCCCGAGGTCTTCCACGCCGCCGACGCCGAGTAACTTTCGCATGGATTCGCGTGGTGCGTCGACATGAGTGCTTTCCCCTGCTTCGGATCGTCGTCGTCATCGTCGTCGCTTTCACTAGAAGAAGATTCGGATGATTCGTCGCCTCCGGCGGCTTGGGCGTCGGCCGTGGCGGATTGGCCGGGGAGGTTCGTCGCGAGGTGTGCTTGCTGTGCTATGAGGTTCTGCTGGTGCGCGACGAGCTCCGCGGGGGTTAATGGCATGCGTTTCCGCTTCTGCAGCTCCAGTCCGAGCCGTCCATCGGGTGCATGGCGCCCATCTCGTTGTCCATGTCCTCCGCGATCGCCTTCACTTCTTCCACAGCGTGCTACCGACGTCCGAATGTTCCGCTCCGTCCATCCTCTCCGTCAGGACGACGAGGTTATTCGGGTCGCCGGCGATGTATTCCAGCACGTCCCTGCTAAAACCCCACTCAAGGCTATTATCGCTAGCAATTATAACTTTCCCTCCTTTACCCCGGAGCATCTTCATCAGCTGCTTCCGCTTCTCCACCAGCTTGACGTGCCGTAAATCGAACGGCCCGAAGTTTCTGCTGCTGCTGCTGCTGATTATTCTGCTGGTTCCTCTGCTGATACCTCCCTGCCTCCTCTTTTATTCTCATTCCCCGTATCCGTACTTTCAAACTCTCGTATCATAGAATCGTCCATCCACTCCAGCAGCGACTTTGCGTACCGTAACGTCCTGCCCGCAGTCTTGCACGCCAACACGACGCTCGCGCCGGAATTATGCCACCCGCTCTCGTTCTTCCTGTAATCGTGCTCGAGCAAGTACACGAGCTCCAGCACCCTCGCGGACGAGTCCGTGGGTATGAGCGCTATGCCGTCCTTAAACGCAACTTTTCTGAGCGTGCTCAGGAGCAACTCATCCCTCCGCCGCCGCGGCACGGTCATAGTGCTGGGAATCGCGTTACGGGAGCTGCACACCATCGCCGTGGGCTTTAAGAATTCCTCGGGGACGCGTCCGCCGCCCATACCAGTCGTTGAGGGTAGTAACGCCGCGGATGATAAATGCGCGTCGCGGGAGTGATTCCAGTCGACGGAGTACAGTATGTTCTCCTGCAAGTGCTGGATGCGCCATATCGTCCCGCCGAGTGTGTGGCCGGCGCGGTACGCCGTGACCGTCAGTCCCGTTAGCGGCGCTTGAAATTGGAACGGCTGCGAGTACTTGAGCGGGTGCATGGCGTCGAAGTAGCGGTCGATGTCCTCCGGCGACGGAGGCTGCAGTAGGACGTTCGACAGCGATGAGTCATTGTCTTGTTCGATTTTGATATTATCGTCGCCGTTGTTTTCGGATTTGATGAAAGGTGTGGAAGTCGGCATGAAGGTGTGATGAGGGGTTGCGAGAGTATGCATCCTGCAGAGGGTGCGGCCGAGGTTGGCGACGGGGTAAGTGCAGTAGACGGGGATCTGCGAGAAAGGGGCACGTGGGCGCAGCAGTGGGCGTACGCGCCGAGGTGGGAGATGGTCGGGTGCGTTAGGAGGACGAGGTCGATCGTGGGCGTATGTCTACAAGAACGAGCAAAATTAACATCGTAATAACGAGGTTCAATGCTGAAACACAAAGGAATTGAAAACAAAAGGAAGACGAGCTGTTTTTTTTTTTTTTTTTTACTCTTGTATTTGCGCTAGATCCTTGATGTCGAATGGATCACTCCAACCGCAGTCCACGAGGATCTTAATGCCATTGTCCAGCAGCAGGAGGGACGCCGAGGCCCTGTCTTCCGACTGGGCACCCAGCAAGGGTATAAACTGAAACATCTGGCTATAATCGCTGCCGTGATATCGTGATGTCGGTCATCAATGCGGACTTTCGTTGTCGTCGTAATGGGGTGAGCGCTAAGGCGGAGTTGGATTTCGGTAGGTGCAAGTGTCCAATAAAGAAAATGTCGAGCGAGCAAAAAAAAAAAAAGATGCCAAGGATCACGCGTATTAGTAATCAAGGTCACATGATCCGTGTTCACTTTTCGTTACTGAAATTTACTGTGGTAAGCGGGGCATTTCTAACTGGCCCTCACCGGAGCTTAATGTCAACCTCCGATGTCAACGGGCGGAAGCTGTCACCGCTCCACACACGACAAACAAGTGAAAAACAAAATATCCGACATCTCAGAAAAATTGACTTCTTCTTCATTCCCCTTGATCTTTCATCGTCATTATCATCGTCATTATCATCGTCAGCTTCTTCTCATTCGTTCATTCTTTCCTGCTTTCTGCCCAATTCCTTCTTTTTCGGCTCTGCAGACGCCGAGATCTCGACCCTCGTCGATTCTACCACTTTGGCTAAAAAGAAAGGCAAGGAAGGTAACCTCTTTCATCATAGATCGACGGCACATCCTGGAGGCGAAAAAAAAAAAAAAGGGAACAAAGCACCAGTTGTCGATTTTGCTTAAGGGTTCAAGTTCAAAAAAAAAAGGAGTCCCACCATTTCCCCTACTCAAACCAGCATCTTTCGACATCACACTTTGTAGAGGGAAAGAACGGATCTACCTCTTCATCAATAGCGTATTTTGTCTTTCCCCCCCTTTCCCCCTGGCCTTGCTCGTGGTTGCAATTTGGTTTATACATTTGAAGTCGTTCTTTTTTGCTTTTGCTTTTTTGCCCCGGTTCCTTCTTCCCTTGCTTACGGTACTAGAGGGAATGTCAAGCTAGGAACTGGGGGGTCCCCACTCTACTGTCGATTTCATAGCTAACGAAGGAAGTACTTAGGCCGCTTTTTGCCTTGTTGCTGCAACAAAAAACGGCCAACAGGTACTTCAGAATCCCCCCCCCAATGCAATTGCCGAGGGGTAATATTTCTGCTTGAGACCTTGGACCGTGAAGTCTCTCTCCCCCCCCCCCCATCGTACCATCGTCGTTCAAAATACGTAGCTAGTAGTGGTTTATCTTTCGTTGATTTTGCTTTTGTTGAGCTCTCCTGACCTGCCATTGGCGGTTTATATAGCCCTTGTATCCCTTGCTACCTTGCCATTTGACAAGGACGTAAAAATTATCAATACGCCGAAGATTGGCGGGCTAACAAACTCTACTTACAACTGGTGCCCACCGAACGAGCTTGCATTGTGCATGTGCGATAATGCAAGATGCGTGAGGTTTAGCTTTGAAAAGTTGAAAAAAAAAAAAAAAGAACCCAGACACTAGTAGACGAAAGTAGATCATACTACTATCAGTACTCGCTTGGTCTGCTTTTAAATCTGATCTTCATACGAACGAAGAAAAAAAAATAAAATCTCCGTTTAAAATCTCGACAATCTCCCCGTATTTCAGTTCTCGCAACTTCGATTCTCCGACAAAATCCATTTCATATATACCTCTATCTTCTTGATACTATTTCATCATGTCTGCAGGTAAGGAAGCCCTTTGTTGCCTGTAAAGAAGGGCGGCTGCTAACTTTTTCTGCTGTATTAAAAACGAAAAGCTTCAGCTCCCGCAGCCAACGACCCCTCCTCCGAACCATGCCAAGAATGGCTCAAAGTCGAAGCAACGCTGCCAGAACCCAGCACGTACGTCTTCTATCAAGCTTCACAGCTTTTCTACACTCACCTCGATTCTACCTTACGTTTTTCATTCTCCTGCAAGTATCACGTTCACTAAACTTTCGTTTTTCTCTTGTAGTTCAGATGACGTCTCCATCCTCCGCCAAGACTTCCGCATATCGCTCGACAACATGCGCAAGCTCGCGCACAATCCTCACAAGATAGTACCCAACGGCTCCCGCACCGTCACCGCGCGCGACGGCCGCAGGATACCCATACGCATCTACTCCCCCCCGGCCACCCATACCACGCCACTGCCTCAACCCTTCCTCCCCCGCCACCGCAACATCCCCACCACCTTAACGAAAGAAATATCCGAGCCTATTACCAAGCCGGCAGCACCGACGTCGTCGCTGGGCGCACCGCCGCCGCTGGTGATATACTTCCACGGCGGCGGGTGGTCGACCGGAGATCCGGATTTTGGTATCAACGAATGCATACACTTCGCTTCCAACGGCGCCCTCGTCGTCGCGGCGGATTACCGGAAAGCACCCGAGAACACTTTTCCCGTTCCGGTGAATGACTGCCAGGATGCTTTCGAGGCTATACTGTCGCCGGACTCTAAATTGAATCTGAACTACGATAACGACCGCGTATACCTCGCCGGCGCATCCGCTGGTGCACATCTATGCATTACGACGACGATACTCGACATCTTGTCCGCGGAAAAAAGCGGTCGGAGCGGAACTAGGATCAAAGGACTACTACTCCAAGCACCCGTCTGCTGTCACCCTAAAGTCTTCAACGAGGACGGGTCCTATCCGAACAGTTACATCGCCCACGCCGGTTCACCCATATTAGGACGTATGTCACTCGAACGCTTCTGGAAGTTCTTCGTGCACGGCGACAACGCTCGCGGTAAAGAATCGCCGACGATCACTACTATCGGAGGAAAAACTACGCATATCCAACCGCATAGGGCGGAGGTGGATTTGAAGCAGCCGCTATTGTCGCCGCTGTTTTGCAGTGAGGATGTGCTGAAGAAATTTCCGAAGGTGCATATGGGTGTTTACGGCATAGATCCGCTGAAGGACGAGGCGAAGGCGCTGGCGGTGAAGTTGGAGAAAGCAGGGGTGGAGGTTAAGGTGGATGTTTATTATGGGTGGCCGCACTGCGCGTTTATGTTCTTCCCGAATACGGAAGGGGCGAAGAAGTCGTTCGAGGGGATCGATGAGGCGGCGAAGTGGATGGGGTTGTATTAGTAGAGCTAAACCACCTGGAAACCAACGAGTTTCTTGCATGTGCGCGGTTCAAGTCTCGGATGTCCTCTCTGTCCTACGAGACGTCCTCTCATTTTATTTTCTTTTCTCACTCCCTTTCTCTAAATATCGTCCACGAAGCTATATTCTTCCCTTCATCTTTTTTTTTTTCTTTTTTTTTTTTTTTTTATCTATATTAACTGCACTTCTCGTTTTGCAAAATCTATATCTAACAGGAGGCAGGAAATGGGTAACGCATTGGATTTTCGCTCTGTCTTTTTTGGGCTCTTCTGTTAGTTTTATCTACGAAGGCTGTTTCATAGTGAGAGTATTGCCGGTGGTCATTTCATTTTTCTATCTCCCATGCTTCTTTCTGCTTATGCTCTCCTTTCGATTCTCCGTACATCTTTGAAATTTGTAGTTTAAAGCCAGAATAACAATTTCTTTTTTTTTTTTTGGTTCAAATTTTGCCCTACGACCTACTGTAGTCACGAAGGACACTGTATTCCGTTACTATAAACCATAAATCGATTGCTTTAGGAACATCAGCTAGAGTTTTCCCCTCGTACAAACTCACGGGAGAAGAAAACAAGAGGGAGATATTCATTGTTTATAAACAAATCTTTGTCCAGCCAAGGGAAACAAGACGAGAGCGAAAAACGCTATCGTACTAATTACACCAAATATCTCGAATAGATACCCCTACTCGTTTCGTTTTGCTTCGAGCACTGAGTATTAGGAAGCAGGGATAATATAAGATTGTGAGATATTTCTAGACCGCCGCGTGAGCTTTCGAATCATTCCCGCCGGCGTCGTATTCACCAATAAAATATGTCTCTTATAAGGACCGACTATCGCCGTGATAGTCTGCTTAACAGGCTCGTGCACGTAGTTGGACGTTTTAACCTTCTGCACGGCGCAGTCGAGATATCCTTTAACCCGGGACGGCGCGCAGCAGCCGAGCGGGATCGATGACCACGGTTTATTGGTATACACTAGTTTGATGTTCCCCTTGCGGGGCTTCGGGCAGGCGCTGTTGAGAAACGTGTAGTCTTTCATAAAGGGTTTCGTAAAGCCTGCGGCGAATTGGATGGCCGCGTCCGAGACCGGATTGCAGGAAGTCCGGTGCGTGCGGATTATACCCTTATCGTCGGCGATGGAGGTGGGGAGTAGCGGTTCGCAGCAGTAGAGGGAGCCTTCGTGGCCGAGGGAGGTGGTGCAGGCGGCGGGTTTATCTGGAAGTGAGATTGGAGATGGCGGTGGGGGCCGTGATTGCTGCTTGTGGTGGATTCGGTGTTGACTAAAGTTGCGGACGAGTCTTGCCAGGGCGGTTCGCCTCCGTATACGGTGTTGACCGAAGTTGAGGACGAACTTTTCGAAGCCGGTTGGCTGCCGGAAATAGAGCTGCCGGTACTTGAGGTTGCTGTAGATGACTGCGTTGCGGACGTTTTGCTCCCGAAAGAAAGCTTTCCAATTGAAAGGCCTCGGGCGTTAATAGTATTCGCGGACGGCGCTGCGTGAATATCGACTCCGAGGAAGAGTACCGAGAGTAAGACGATATTCCGTTTTTGCATATTGTCACATTAATGCGAGCGATAATTTAAGGTGAAGACAAGAACCTTGCGTGTGATCAAAGTTAGGAGAACAAATAAATAATATCCTGGTTTAAACTTGGAAAAAACAAGGTGCAATTGCTTTATGGCCATTCGAATTTTTCGGTCTTGTATAGAATTGATCAATCTCTCTCGGAGGGATAATCGACTCCTCAGATGCCCTGGCCAAGTCGTCGCTCTAATATAATATCTTGCTCTCTCTCTAATCCTATTCCTTAGCAAGCGAGGTCGATATTATTCTACATTTTCGAAGCTAAGTTATCCGAACCGCAGTGTTTCACGATTGTGGCAGAGATCACTCGGTTAATGCAAAATGTATTTTACTTTGTTGAGGTATCGGCGTGGATGGCTTTGGCACCGCCTGGTGGTGCTTAACCGCTACTAAGCCTTGCTTGCTTCGTGGCCTAAGGATCGGGCAACATCACAAAAAACTTACCGCGTTTTTTTCCTTTTAACAAAGTTAAATATAAATTAGGGCGTGATTATAATTTTACATGATAGCTTTAGTACCAAAGATGAGCTCGGGAGTGCATTTATATGTATGCACTAATTTGATAAATCCCGGATCCACGAACAATTCTTACAGACGGGGAAAAGCTGGTGGAAGGTAATTTATATACGTATATTCATACCCGCAATATTGTCGTAATTTCAAACCCTACATTTTAACGGTCCGCAACTCTATTATACTCTCTACTATTAACGCTATCAATGTAATACACAATTGAACTAGCTAGCTATCCTTATACATTGAACAACGCCATGCTTATTCCTCGTACTTTGAATGTGTGATCTATAGAGTCTTTTTTTTTTTTTTTTTTTTTTTTTAACACTGTCGTGCCTTTTCAACTATTTTAACACATATGTTTAACAAAAGCAGATGTGTTTTTAAACTTTACAAATTATATAAGAAACAAAAGATATCATATTTGATAATGTTATTATATGTAATAATGATTTAAATATAAAATAAACGTGTAAGAAAGCAATAGCTATATCCAACGACCTTTAAAAACATTCTTACAGCCAAATCTTCCTCTTTTATGAATAGATGGTGGTAATAATTATGCCGTACTGCTTGTGTTAAACAATGCGCTCTTTAAAGGAAAATAGAAGTACAGTTTGTGTTTTAAGAATGAAAGAGAGAATCCGAACAGAGTAATGATTATAATAAAAGGATATAGTACGTAAATATTAGGTTTACAGAAGTTTTCTTCATGGAATAACAAAGTAGAATAAATAATACGCGATCTTTCTCCCCTGCGAATGCCATAGATTAAGTTTTTTTTTTTTTTTTCAAGAAAGAAACAGAACAAAGGAAAGAGGAAGAGTAGAAAGGAAAAGGAAAACCAGATGAAAAAAGAACGATAGGCTGCCTTTTGAGCTTAAACAATTCTTCATCATTTCAATTTAACCTCCTTACCATTAAATTTGACCGTAATAGTCTGACCGGGGCTTATCTTTCTTCCGTTCGTCCTTCTGCGTAACACAATATCGAGACTGCGAATGGCCTTCATCGGCCTGGCAACAACCGAGTGGAATTTCTGGCCACGGATTCCCTTTGGTAATCGCTTTTTCGACACGTTCTTTGGCGCCTTGCGGACAAGCGGCGATGAAAGGCTTGAAGTCTTTATCACTGTACGCCCGTTTTATAATGTCTTCCGAAATGGGGTTGCAGCCCCAGTCGTCCACCAGCGCTACATGATCAAGGCTTAAATCATTGCTGGGTCCAAGCTCGCAGCAGAAGAGAGTGCCGGTGTTACCAAAGGAACCTTGACAGGTGGCTCCCTTGACATCGTCTCGGGCGGTGAGAACACTTGCAGACGGCGCCGCGTGAATGTCGGCTGCAAGGGAGAGGATTGAGAGGAGGAGGGTGTTCTGCTTCCGCATTATTTTTGGGTGAATATGGTAATTCTCTAAAAAGAAAAGGGGATAAAATAGTGATTAGAGGGATCTGGACTTGAAAAACGTAGGTACGAAGTATTCGGGTCGCTGGTATAACTGGTATTGGCAAAGGCTTGACTTTACTGATGAGATAGTTAAGTTCTTGGATCTGAAAGCCAAGTCGTCCTACTTATAAGCTTTTTTTTTCTCTGGGCTCCTGATTTTACCGCAAGGCTAAAGTTAATGGCGTCTACGCTTTTCACAATTAAATCAACTGAACTGCGGTGTTACAGTTGTTGTGCTAATCACTACTATCGGCAGAACGTCAAGCTTTTAGCCGGATTTCGACAGAGGTCCTCCGGCTAATACGAGGTAAATATTTTGGTTTGAGTTGTAGTTGGTGTAGTTGGTTTCGAAACTGCCGGGCGGCACTTAGCCGCCGTCAACCCTTGCCCAGGCCTGTGATGAGCACCGCTCGAGAAGTCTAACGTTCCGATTTAGCCTAATCGAATCTAGAGTATCCCATGGTTATGGAAAATTAGTTGAATATTAGATATTCCCAATGTTATCGCTACATATTTAGGCTTATTTAGTAGCTGTTTGTAAGTCATGATCTTTAGAGTATGCACTTCGTAGCACTAATGAGCACGGCGCAATAGTAAAGCATTAAGATAACAACATTTATATTCTATAGGGCTAAAAATGCAGACCCAAATTAGCCGAAAGGTCATCGTGGATCTAAACGGGCTGAAGAAAAAGCTAATGCTACGCTATAGCGTAGTACACGTTTATTAAGACCATTTATTTGAAGGTTTCTTATACTTGGCTTTTGATTTATTCTGGATATTTTCTAGTATACAAGCTGAGTGTGAAATATATGGAAGTCTTACACAATGTGTATTTGCTGAGTAAACACCGGCAAATAACTTGTATAGGTTCTCTATTTCCATTAAACCGACAAGATGGATTTACCCAAGAGATAGATAATAGTCCTTTGATGTGGTGCGTGGAGTACTTACTCTACTCACCGCCGTTTTCCACGCAGCTTTGCACTTTTTTTGCAATTGGAGACGAGCTCTACTCCGTTATTATTTATCGACAAGAGGGTCAATATTGGATGATCGCAATAAAGCTCGAATCAATAAAGAGCTCAGAGCTGTAAAGTAAACTTAAAGAGGACCGGATATTCAGACACCGAATTAGTGTAGAAGCTATTGGCAGTCTGGTTGATTTATAGAGAGAAAAGGTCTTTACAAATCTGTTATATACATTCCTTTTACTAGGCTAATATTCGTGAGACAAACTCATCTATTGTACCCGCTATGTATCGCAATGCGTGTTCCGTCTTGCCGTTCTTTGAATGGGTGGTTTCTCCAGGTGCTGGGCGGTCCCTTAAATCGTACCACTCCGATGCTTTCCCGCTTGAGAGCGTCCAACTGTCCTGACCCTTGTACTGATCAAGCCCCGTGATGCCCTCCAATGTAGCACACTGGAAGTAACCTGAGATACCCGAAGGTTTCTTGCAGAAACCCAGCGGAAGTTCTTTCCACAGTGTCTCCTTTTTCAACCGTCTACCTCGCTCCTCGTATCCGTCGCAGACCCCTTTGAAGCCGAAAAAATTCCTTCCCGCTCGTGCTGTGCTTATCACATCCGTGATACCGCTTTGCAGCTCTAATTGCAATAAAAGCATCCTGTTCGGAATACCAAGGGACGGGCAGCAGTAGAGTAATCCATCGCCTCTCGACTCAGTTTTACATGTGGCAGGATCCGCGCGGTGGAGTAATTCGGGAAAAACAGCTTGAATTGCTGCGGCGATTGTGGACGCTGATTGTCGGCTCCACAGGAAGCCGCGGGATAGGTTTGCTGGAGAGGCAGGTCGCGCTGGATAGATCGGCGGTAGCAATATATCCTCGACGGAAGGT
This sequence comes from Pezizomycotina sp. ARF18, assembly GCA_002224055.1. NCBI lineage: Eukaryota > Fungi > Ascomycota > Pezizomycotina sp. ARF18. Next base: position 139,093 of record AZLU01000036.1, read on the forward strand.
TTTCTAGCCGTATTTCGTCACCAGAAGGTTCCGGAGTATAAGCAGGCGCCCGATCCGGATCTGAGGGATCCGAGGGGCGGTGAAAGTGCCCAGTGTGAGAATCCTGCGGCGGAGCACTGCCCTGGGAGGCGCGGTTCTGACGCCAGGCGCGCAACCTGGTCCCTAACGATTGAGGGGCACCCTGAACTGCTATTCTAAATAGAAGAATACAGAATAACAGAATCCTCTGTCCTAGCATTCTATTGATTTCTTTAATTCGAAATAAGTCAAATGGCGTGTCGTGTTAGAACGTTAAATGTTGGGCATCGAAAACGAAAGGTCCACGGTGCTGCGCTGCTAATTTCCGGTGGATCCGCGAGTATTCTACGAGTCTATACAGTAAGAAGAACTAGAAAGAAGTAGGAAGAGTTATAAATTTTCTCACCACGGAATTAAGGTCTAGAAACTGAAGGAACGAGGAACAAGGCCAGGAAAGAAACAAGGAAATTGTTTATCTAGTAGACAAAGGTATATACGGGGGTATATATCCATAAATTCAAGTTAACAGGTCTCGACGCATGACCCTCCTGATCGTGCATCACTATTACTCAAATACGCCTGATAGCGTGCCAATTAAACAGTGACGTTTTACATCGCCTGATGATATCGCGGGTAATAGCACATATACTGACAAAGGTTTAGATTTAGGTGAAGCATGAATGGTAGAAAATAAGTGTAGAAAATTTTTGGCGTGTTTTTACTGCATAGGCCGTTGGGCTTAGATATCGATGTCGCCAGTTTCCAACAGTATTTAATTTAGCGTTTCAATTGATCAAGGTTTGTACTTCCAGAAAAAACCCACCCCGATATTTTCATAGATTGCGTCGGATAAATGGAATAGGCTATATAATGTCAACTAAGACGTTTTGTCAGTGAGAAGAGTTATACCTTTTTCATTAATGACAAGATTATAACAGAAATGCAATGATGTATTTGAGGAAACTTTTAAGTATAGTTTTTCCAATTTAGCAATTTGAAAATAAGCGTAACTTAAAGCAATTCTCTCAAACGTGTTTAATCGGTATTATACCAACCGGAAGACTATTGAGGGTCGTCGCCTAGGAAGCACTGCCATCCGAGGAAAACAAAAATTGGTACATTTGCTATTACAATTATCCCGGTAGTAGCTCATTTATTCCATATTGTTCATCGATTTCATTTTAGTTTAGTTTTAAAAGAAAATAAGTGCTTCGATCAAATAAATCAATTCGACCTAATCAACGTCCTCACAGCGCCGTTTACCCATACTGTTATAATTTGTCCTTTGTACCGTCCGGCCCGTTTATTCCAACCTGTACTTGGTAATCCCACTCAAGCTCTTTTAAAGAGTGGCCTAGCCTTGTAATAAATGCCAGTTATAGGCTCAAAGCAACCGAGCGGGAACTTCGCGAATCCACGCTTACGGTCCGGACCGCCAGGCAGAGTGCTTTAAGGATAGCCACAGTATATACCATTCCTAATACTCTTTCGATTGCTTTTTTAGTATTTGGTTTGCAATCCTTGACTCTGGCGTGACCGCCTCCAGAGGGCCAGGGCGACACAGGGGGCATACAGCAGTACAGATTACCAGTCGCTAGGGAAGTAGCGCACGTAGCAGCTGGCTTAGGTTTCCCCAACGATAAACATAATCAACTGAAGGCGACTTTCTGCGAGGCTCCTTTTTCTCGGAGGTTTTGCATTCGTGACAATGCTCGTACTTTGCATTCTCTGGATCTTCCGGGCTAAAGCTTGACGCGGTGTGTCGACGAGAATACGTTTGGAAGGGCAGATAGCTCATTAATAAGTGAGAAAGCTAGCAAGGTCATTAAAATCCAATACGTGCTTTCTCGCTTGGTTGTTACCCTTCGGAAATGTAAAAATAGCTTTCCAACCTGAAAATTAATGATGGATCGGGATAAGGTAAGCACATTGGATATTGTGGTTTTTGTTTTTGAGCTCATGCATTGTAAGTCAGGTCTCCATAGGTTTACCGTTTAAGTACTAATAGTAATTTAAATCTTCATTCCGTCAATTCATGATCAATTCATGACCTCTGAGCGAAGATGACAGATTTCGTTGCGCACTTCTGTACACGTTGATGATCTATAGCCTCTACGGTAGCTACCCTACCATTCAAGCGGATTATGTCAATGACATGCCGCTATCTTGTCAAGGCATTGACCTGTGAAACGTTTCTCAACCCCGAAAATTTTTAGGAGGTGAATAAAATTCAAACGAGAGTCTCTATATCTAGAAAAGAATTTCAGACAACCGGTTGACAACTAAGTTCGTGCTAAAGTCATGTACCGCAGAATTTCCAAGAAAGAATCCTTTAACTTTCTAAAAACATATAGTCAGATGAGATAGCCGTCTCTAGTCTCTTCCGGTCGCACCTCTTGCCTGTCAAAGATGCAGCGGATAAATGCGTCGACATATCACGCTAGTGCGCCGGCCAAATCAAGCTACGCTGTGAACCCATGATCTGGCTATAGCGTCTTATAATTGAAGCGTTTTAGTAAGTAGTCTAGACAACATGGCAGTATATATATTCCAGGCTTTCTAGTTCACCCTATGGTAATTAATAAGTAGCCAGTATCATAAATTTAATTGCTATAGCGAGCGTTTTCACGGTCACAACAGAATCATGGAGGATTCACTATATTTATAAGTGTTTGGACACCGATGCAAGGTAAACTCCAGAGGCGCCAGTAGGAAAGCAGCGTCATACGGTGTTAAGAACAGGAGCATATTGTGTAGCACGTGCTATGGATGTTAGTAAAAACCACCTTGGCAAAGAGAAAGAAGGAAGGGGGGGGGGTATATCGCCATCCTTAATAAATTTTAGTTATCTATTGAAATCTACCACTCAGACAGTATGGCGCAGTTCAGTTCTTTTTTGTAGTTTGTACATTCTAAAGTAAGCAGAAAATATACATTATCAAGTACACAATAATATGGCACTGATCCTACCAAGGATTTCCGTTCGATGATAGGCAACAAATACCACCCGTAGGATAGCTCATTAGCCCGCAAAATAGGGAATCTTTCGAAGCGATAATACCTTTGTTGCTTTGGACGTTAAAAAAAGGGTACAAGTTAAAGTATTGTGCTATGTATTGTAATCTATGAAGATCTCTTCATGATTTTAATGAAAGTAGATAATAAGAATTAGAAAGTTTCTTCTGCGGACCCAAGTCCAAAACCGAGCGCCCTTTATTGCTTTCGATTATACCATATTATTATACCCCAATTGCAAAAAGTGAACTGAACCATGTCTTTGCCATTCTAACTGAATCTCATGACTTGGAAGTAAAGAGGACCAGAAGACTTTCGGGTTTAGAGCCAGCATTCTCCTGTTCTCTAGTGCTTCAAAAATTTATTTTATAATCTTTTTGTAAGTAAAAGGTGGAGCTCAGCAACGCTGCCTCGGAAATGAAACCCTTTCATCTTTTCCTCGGTCACATCCCTCCCCCTTTCTCCCTATTTTTTCTCTGCGCAGATCTCCAGAGGGAATATCACCGCGCTCTAGGTCTGACGACACCCGAAATCACGGAGCCAATCGCATACCTCAAAGTGGGAATATTATAGCGTTTTATAGCTCATTCATTGATTTAAAAAGCAATTTTTTCCTTAATCGACGAGTATAGAGGCTTAAAAGCAATAAGGCAATCCTCAGCATGTCTTAGACAAGCTAAAGGCCCTCTACTTACCTATCAGCGGCCGAACGAACCATAGATGAGACTTACAGTGATTCAAAGCCGCGGTAAGACAAAGATTGTTCCGTTGACTGCGTCTTAGACAAGACTGATCCTTTCAATGACAGGAGAAATTTGTCTAAGATGCTTTTGCGGGTCAGTGTAGTAGTCTCTGAAATCCTCCATTCATGTCCTTTGTTAGAATATGATCATTAATCATGAGAAACTTCCACATACTAAGATCAATTTGATATCTGATCGCTCTTGCTACCCCTAGCACAAATGTGTTCAATATCTCAGAGATTTGGAAATCTCGGTTTGTTGAACATCAACTAATTTGTACAAGCACTGTTCCAGACGAGTAAAATATGACCGATACATCGTGTACTCATAAAACGCCTTAAATCTGGCCATTAAATGTACCCGTGGTAAACGGAATTGTTTCCCTACAATGCCTCTCGAACTCTAAACGGTTTCTTAAAGCACTTAATAACTTTGGTTTGTTTCTTTTCATCCCTGCCGCGGTTTGTATCGTGATCTAAACGAAGTCGTATCAAAAGGAATATGGGTTTATCGAGTGTTAAGCGACAAGAATGTAGATCGGTGGCTATTCGCCCCCTGCCAGTGAGATTTTGTATAGCCCTGTAAATCGAGCCTTGATTATCGCCCATACCATGCGAGCAGGTTATAACCCAAACCAACCAACCCATGACGCTCAAGAGGGGCTGTCGAGCTATAATTTGTCGATTTCGAGTCTGACTGTTCCAACGCGAGCTAAAGAAACACGTAATCCATGTTAGCTGCAAGCCGGGTACTGTAATATATAGATTAAGAGCAAGTTTTCACCAGACCAAGGTCTCGGAAGATACATGAAGTCGTTTCCTATCCTCTTAAATAATGTTGGATCCTGCAGAAGTGGAACAATAGGTGGGGTTTGATTTAGCTAAATGTCTCGGACCTGCGCCTGTCCTGTATGTAGGTCTCAGTTCGGAGCGTCTGTCGAAGGCTAGACATGGGACTATTAGATGTTCTAGAGTTACCTAGTCACAAATGCGCCAATTAGATTCAGAGTATAAAAGAAGCAAAACGGGCGCGTATACAATTGAATAACCACTTTAGAGCATAGATTATTGAATAATAGATGAGCTGCTACTGTGACTACAGTGATATTAGCAAAGAAGTCCAAGCTTACATAAAAAGCAATAATTATATGAGGGTTATATTAATCCTGTCCAAGAGCTATCAGTGTATATAAAACGTTCCTTTTGTTAGAGCAAATGTGACAGAAACGGAAATTAACAGAAAGATTAACATCAAAAAGAGAAAAAGAGAAAAAGAGAAAAAAGAAAGAAGAAAAGAAGAAAAGAAAAGCAAATAAGAGAAAATATACAATAATAAGCTTATCTCCACTTGCGGGCATCCCGCAGCATGAACTGAGACATGTTTCTGGATGGATGAAAAATTAATTTTGGTGTTTTAGTGGAAAAAACCGAACGAAAAAACTCGAGGCGGTAATAGGCGGATGCATCGCTACACATTCGCCTGATCCAACGTTTCGCAAGAAAGTGTTGCGACATGCGCTATCAAAGCAAACGAATACCATTATCATGCTATAAGCGAAAATACTTAGAGCGCCACCATCTGACTTTTAGCGTTCTCCATCAGGAATACGACATTCCAAGCTAGTGCCTCAAATTATCACTTGAAGTAGGAAGCCCTGGTGTCTATAACTTCGTCTTTAAGGCTCGCGAGCTTTTTGATATGGTAACGAATATCCGTGGAGCCAAGATAGATAAACCATTTTCTTCCGGCCAGGATCAAGAACATCTGCAGGCTGAGGGAAAAAAAAAATCACTTCTTGCACCGTGGCATAACTTAGAAGAGTATTTCAATCGCATACCGTGACGACAACGTAAGTAATATCAGGCTAGTATATCCGATCATTAGGGGTGGAATCAACAAACCCTAGGTCTCAAATACCAACCGGTAAGTTCTCTGAGAATCAATCCTAAGGCGTCATTTTTAGACAAGCTTGGAACTAAGCAAGCTAACAAATTGTTTAGGATGTAATGTGATGGCAGCTCTTGGTTTCGTGGCTTTTAAGGCTTTTAGCCTTTTTCACCCCGCTCCACCAACAATGTCTCTCGCTAATTCCATGGCTTTCCCCAAGCTAAAATCACGAAATAGCTTCGAAATATAAATCAGAATGACCCTATATTCTTTCGTAACAAGCTCTGGTTGGACAGAGTGATTAAAAATGCCAAACGCCAAAAGGCAAGCCACATACTTAAGTGTGGTTTCTTTACCGAGTGGAGGCGGCATCCATGGTTTATGGGCTTATTAGACGTTCCAAGTATATTAAAACGGAAATGCCGTCTTAGCCATTGTCGTCGTCAGTTATTTTATACAGACTGTAGACAATCCTGTGGCAAGCCTCTTTCTCACCTTTTCACTAGTCTTCCTGCAGCAGGAGCGGCGATTGGCTAAACCCAAAACGAGAGAACTATTCCCGGCTGGACCGGTCGCTCACGTGACAGACCGATCTGGATTTTGTCGGAGATCTGCCGGGTGCGCTCTCGAAAGGGTCAGAATCTATGAGAAGGAAATGTCTCAGATTAGATAAACAACCTGCGCTAAACCACTTTCGACATGGGAGACGGAAACAATAGGATTGTTTAAAAGAAAAATGTCTCACCTTTATTTGAGTCCCGAAGACTTTTTTGCCAGTCAAAGATATATCCACTCCCGCTTTTAGAAAATGCCAAAAAACCCGGAGCCAGTCATTTATAAATTCACCTATATGCAGTGTCTCGGATGCGTGGTTTTATTACTCTGGGTATTCGAATATTCCTTGAGGGTTTTCTTGTGATATGATGTATATTGTTGTCCTCGCGGGGTGCGAGCATGCGATAGAATCATCGGTCCGCTATTATTCCCCTGGACTTCAAAGTTGACTCGCCACAATCTTCAACGCCGGTTTACGAGTTAACGTTAGCGAATATTTACTATCAAGTATCGATTGACTACCTAGGGCTGAAGGTGATCCATATTTATGAGGAATCCAATGGTATCAAATATATTTGAGAACTAAGCACGGCTCATCGCTAGAAGAATTAAATATTATATACTAGGATAACACCGGTATCTTTCGAAGAATATAAAGAGCTTAATGACCAGGGAAACTTTTTTTTACTACTATACCTGAGAATGTTCACAAGATGAATTCTTTGCTCCGGAACATTAATTTGTGTTAAGTTCTGAGGCTTGTCCTGTCTCTGTTCGTGTAATGTCTAAAACAAGCTTGCGCCAGTAATAAGCCAGCTGAAGGATATTTCTTTTTCTTCACCCCTCCAAAAGTGCTCACATTTTAATTTTTTTACTCTATTTCTAATGGTTCCCCAATCTTAAAATCCACATGGCCTTGCGTCTGAGACATGCATTTTACAGAAACGAGGATATATTTCCTTATTGATTGCAATTGACTTACATTTAGCACGTCAATAGGTAAATCTTCGTAAATCACTCTTGTCACCAATTAATTGTGAAAAGTGAAGAGTAGTCGGAGAGACGTTAATCGTCAGTTTACCGTTTCTATGTCTCTCCTTACTGCTCTCAGTCGCGAGGTATCCTTTCATTCCAATCAATAGAATAGTATTATTTATTAGACTCGAGTGTCTAAATCATCAAATATTCTGAAAAACCCTTAAGATCTACTTGCACACACACTGTATTTGCGAATTTTACATGCCAATAACCCGTCAGATGTGTATAACGCAGCGAAACAGCACAAGCCTAGACGAGCAATTTAGAGTATAGCGCATGTCTCACCTTGTGGAGTTGGATAAGACTATTTGGCTCAAAAAAGATATCGATACGTATCTTTTAGTCTGAGACCTTCCGCTTCACACAAACGATTTCGGAATGATCTAAGAATGTCTTATAGTAGTAGCTGGGGCATACTTAGGGAAAAAGGAGAATGTTTTTTATTTCCTTTTTTTTTTCATTAATGAATTATATTCTTCCTCTCTGCCCATATAATTTTCTTTACCTAGGTAATGGCAAGTTCTTCTGAATTTGCTGGGTTTTTTTTTCTTTCCTCTGCCACACCCCGGCCGCCGGCGCCTTTGAACCAAGGAAAAAAGAAAACAACCGAGACATTTTTCCTGGGCTGTTTTTCTTATTGCTGGCTGCCGTAGGAGAAATGGATGGCTACGATACGACATGCGCTAAATTTCAGGTATCTTTTATTGCCTTCTGAGTCTGTTTTACATGGATAGATACTTGACTGTATAGCTAATCTAGAGCTTCGAGATGAGGAAATTGCAGGGCAAAAAAATTGTGGATTCTTGTTCCTAAAAACACCAAGACGCCATGATGTATATGCTTATTGTCAAATATATATCTTAACCACCCTCCATCTGTAGCTCCATTGACCTTTCTCTGTTCGTATGAATTCTTATTATATCTATATAACCTCAAACTATCTCGAATACGAATACGAACTTTATAGCTCACCGGCGCGTTTAACCTCTGCATCCAGTAGAGTGCGGTGCATCTTACTTCGTCTTATCACATCTCAATCCCGACCGAGTATTCTATCGCCATGGAGGCTTTAACCTCCAGTACCACCTTGTCCCGACCGCCCTCCTCTCCGCCTCAGTAGTAGCACTTATAGCGTCCGAGTCTTTAGCATTCTATCTGGGCTCGGCTTCATTTAAGCTCTTAGCGTCCACAGCGTTTGTTTACTGTGCTTCTGTCTCTCCTCTAATAGCATCCCCCGAGAATTCGACAAATACGATCGACAAGAAGTATGCGATGATAATAGCCGGAAGTTTAATTTGCGGATGGATTGGAGATGCCTGTCTTGTGCCGTCTAGGGAACGGTACGACGCCACGACACTTCCCCGCCGCTGAAGTCCTGCAGAAATGGGCCGCCAAGAAAGCTGAGGCCTTGAAGTTATTAGAAGAGAAGAAGGAAGGAGAAAGCAAGGTGGAAAACAAGAACCAGATGAGGCAGATACTATCCTTTTCAAATTGGGAATGTTGGCATTCATGCTCAACCACGTCGGTTACATCGTAGCGTTCAAGTCTAGGGGTGTCCCAGTCGGCAGGACCTCCTTCCTCATCGCCGCTATCCTGTGCGTCAGCGCCGGTCCGCTCGTCGGCATTCCTTTCCCGAAGTTTATCACGAACCTGTTCAAGTTTGGGTCGAAGGAGAACGAGGTACAGAAGCCCTCTTCTAAAGCGAAGGCGGCAGAGAAGGAGGCTAAGCAACAGCGTCCGGTGCAGAAGTTGAAGCGTACCGATTCGGGTATCACCGACGTCGACGTTACCCTTCCGGCACACCCGTCCTCGATGCTTTCTCTTCCGGCCTTTCGTCGGTTTCGTCTTCCAACCTCAACTCGCTTAACGACAGGTCGACACCACCACCTACCAGCGTCCCGATGTCGAAATCTGCGTCGGCTTCTTCTAGCGCCTCGTCTACCTCGTCTCCACCGTTCGAATCTCTCAAGAAAAAGAAGGCTTTACCCCAGAACTCGAGATCCCGCCCGCGCTGGCACCGCTCATCTTCATCTACCACGTCATAATTTCCATCATGGTCGCTTCATCTATCGCTTCTGTCCCTTCCGCTACCGCATCCTCGGCTGCGACTATGGCTGAGAGGCAGCGGTGTATTGTCACTTGCGGTCGGCGCCGTTCTGTTCATGATTAGTGATACCTTCGTCGCCTGGGACGTCTTCGCGAAGCCAATCGACATGGACAGGTGGCGTGAGAGCAAGTGTGGAAGACCCGGAAGGAGAGGAGGGATGGAGAAGCAGAGGTATTGGCTGGGTACTTTACTTCGCCGCGCAGATGATAATGGCAAGGAGTCTTCATTAGGAGAAGGCAAATATTATTATATTATTTGGTCTATGCATTTTCATTTTTGTAAATTTTTATATATGTAAAGTACATGTTTACGAACTAACACTTCACGGACTCCTACATTCTACATTCTCAGCTTTTTGTAATTCACTCACAACATAGCCTGCATCTTGTACAAATTAAAAGCTTTTCTTACTAGTATCATACCAATTCTTTCGATTTTCTACCTAGATAAGCCGTGTTACTACGATAAATTCAGTCGTGTTCAATACTTATGTATAATAAGGCCCAATAAAGGAAAATATTTTTCTAATTAAGCTATTGCTATCATCGTTTAACTATGTCATGGCGATTGACATAGTGCCTAAATACCCTTTCATTTGTCGCGGCTATGTATAATTAACCAAAACTGAGTACACCACGAAATATCTCAGCGAATTATGAACCTGAATTCACAATTTTCCACTCAAGTCAGGTCATTAATAGGCTATAATTCTTTTCTTTTTCTTTTCTGTATAAAACAAGCCTTTTTCTCGAGATACGCTCAGGACAAAAGTGTTATGTACCCCCACGAACGCCCAAAAGTAGACAGATTGCGATAGAATCGCAATATGAGCTTGTTATTCGAGCTAACGGTATTTTCTGTAATTCATTGCGGACAAGGATTAAACGGGTCTAAAAGAGGCATCAAGATATGCAAGCAATTTTGACCCATTCGCGAGACTGCGCTTTTGGACTTGAAATCAATCTAATTATGCACATAATGCCACGATGCAATTTTGGAAGTCTGTGCTATCAGCGGGTTGAACTTCCCCAGGTTGCTATGTTTGACAATCTAGATCGTGACTGAAACGTAAAAACTCTTCTGTACGCCGTATTTCTCCAATTTTGACTACGATAGAACAATTCTTCGTCAACGTATGCTAGTGCAACAATACTCTATACCACATGTTTTGGACGCAGGAATAAGACATTAACACGAATTATATTCGGCCCACTTCGTTCGCGACTTAAATCCGACCGTACCGCGAAAGCTCCAGCACAAATATCGAACGAATAATAGCAATGATATCAAACCAAACGGAGCAAGCCACATCAGTCAAAGACTAGGATTACAATTGGGAACGTTTTATTCATAACAAAGAAATACCAGATTATAATTTGGATTGTCAGTTAACAGGATTTTAAGCGATTTATCCAAATACCGGAGAAATCCTGATCCATGCATAATCAAGAGGTTTACATCCTATAGCGTAGACTAAATTGGACGGCCCGTAGAATTACCGATACTTGAACATATGTACAGTAGCCATAGAGGATAATAATTATCGATATTCTTCAATGTTTGCTTTTAAGAAGTGGCCGAGATATGAGGACGAACGTACAATATTTCCTGATTAACGCTTGTTTAGGCACGGAACCTTGCTCATAACGCGCAATCTTCGCTCTATTCAACGAAATATACCTATAATGATGTAATGGCTGGAGTTTCTGAACAGAGGACAAACAGTAATCGTATAGAGGGAGATTCTAGAGCGAGGTGAAATCGTATAACCGATTTTGTCAAGCGTTGGGGTTCCTATATTGGACATGTCTATGGCTTAATATTTCTCACCATGTTATAGACAAAGACTTGCCTATAACCACAATTGTTAGCTTGAGCAAGGCTCGGCGCTATTTAAGGTAATGCTGAGCACATGGGGTTGTTCCGCGATAATAGCAAATAGTCTTCCGGCTTCATGAGCGAAAGTGTTGAAGATGTGGATTAATGAATAACGGGGTTTGTCCGCGGGATACTCCACGTACGACTGCTTCAGAAGAAGAAAAAGAGATGGAACAAATGGAAGCAGATCCTGATTTATTGAAATATCCCGGATCGGAGTATTCCATTTAGAAGACTTGAGCAAGTTCATGCTTTCAGGTTAAATATTACGTTGTTGCCCGGTTTGTATTTTCTTAGCGCGAATCCAAATAATCCGAAATGTACTTTTTTTCTTTCTTTTCTTTCTTTCTTTTCTTTCTTTCTTTTCTTTTCTTTTCTTTTTTTCTTTTCTTTTCTTTTTCTTTCTTTTTTCTTTCTTTTTTTTCTTTTTTTTTTTTTTTTTTTTTTTTGGAAATGCAAACATTCTGAGAGTCGAAGAAAAGCTGTGCTAGCTTTGGCAAAGAGAAGAAAGTCGCCAATGCTTTGCATAATGTCTAGGAACGACGAGCTATGATTTTCGAACTAAAAATTCACCTTGGGGTAGTGCATGTTTCATTGAGTATCATGTACGTGATCTGATCAAGTGGCGGTTACAACAACAAGCTTTTGGATCTATTTATGCTAAACAGCCGGAATATAAAAGATTTAGGCGACGATGGCTGGGTAAAACGGTGATCGCAGACCGTTCCTGAGTTCGGTGTGCATGGCACTTTAGCCGCCGAGGTCGAAAATGGTCCCTCGTTCAATAGCCTACAGCGAAACATTCGTAGGTAACTAAATCTCTTAGTGATGATGCAATCCTCTATAGAGGCGTTTAAATGATTTTTCGAAAAGCACCAGAATATCGGTTTGCCATTCATAGGTTTGGCTGGTTTGCTTTGTCGGTACATCACTTCGATCGTGGGAATAATTGGCTATTATGGGATATCTTTTCGCGGTTGGGTTGAAAATAGCCATGGGATGATTTTCCGTAAAGAGCGTGTATGAGCAGTGCGAGGAAACTTCACAGATTCTGCGCTAAATGAATCAAATAATGAATTAGCTCCTGTTTTGCTAATCATTTTGGGTTTGAGCAAGGGCGGGAGATGAATATATCGAGTAGCTTCTGAGCAATCTGGCTTATGTCCTATAACATTCTTATAAAAGAAACCTCAATGTCCGTCTGTATTATCCATCAAAAGTGTGAAATTTTATATACATTCAACCACCAATCAGTCCATACCTTCCCGATCTCTGCCAGCTAAAACGTCCACGCCTCAAGACAGTAAGCATGCAACTCTCTAAAGGCCCTTAGCTTTAAGAAAAATAATCAAGGATTTTGGGATTAACACACTAGAATTTAGAATCATCTTACATAGTACGTTGAAACTGCATCATGTTTTGATTCCCCGCTATTCTACCTCTATAACTTGAAGTCCAGGCTATGTCATCTGGGCACGCACCGACGCGGGATTTCCAGATGAGTTCATGAATGACCCGATCAGAAACTTGTCTATATCAAGCTATCGGAGGAATCTTGGATAAAGTCTCGAGACGCGTTGTCAATGCGGTTTCTGGCATAGTTCTTCAATATCGGTTGCTAACAATTTGATATATAGCTGGAACAGAAAAGCAGGTTTTCCAACATACAACCAAGTAGTCCTTTGTAACATCAGACCTCACTGCGCGCTTAGAGATCAGCACAGGCTCAGGCTAAACCTCTTCAAAAGGCTCGGGATAATAACTCACGGCTAAATTATACTCTTTTCTCATTCATTAATTTCAAATTTACAGAGTTTGACCTCGCCAAGCTCTGCAAGAACTTCAAAAATGAGAATCAGTGCTTCAATTGTTATTTTGGGACTCGCAGCTCTTGTCTCGGCGCGTCCAACAGCTATTCCTGCCGAGCTCAGTGGTAGGTCTGCCTGCCAGAAAGGTCACACTGAGTACTGGTGTCAGGGAAGGAAAAGATTTGTAAGTCCTTCTTGCCGCCATTTCTAGAAGCCTATCTCTTTTGGTTCATGACTGCAAGAAACCTCTCGGTAGACGCAAGGGAGCAACAGAAAGCGAGATAGACGTCCATATATTGGGTATCTTGATAACTAATTTGTAAACAGGCCTCAATGCAAAGGGCAAAGCCACCTACTACGGATTTGATAGTCAGCTTTTTCAGTATAAGTTCTGCTGTACCGGAAACCTCCTCCGTAAGCTATTTATTTCACCTCAATCTTTCCAATTAACAATGAAATTACACAATTACAAACTTCCCCTTATCTATGTCTATGCTTTCGAAGTCTTTCATCAGTAGCTATCGCGTATAGTAACAAGATTGCCTCTGGAAAACTCTCGCCTTCTTTAGAGTCATGGATCTGATGGCCTCACCAGCGAAACCTCCTTCGACAGGGTCACAGGTTGTTAAGCTATATAATTTCTAAGCCATATATTTTAAAGTTACTGATCGCGAAATTGTGTTGTTGGAGATGCGCATGATATTCTTCCCGGTTCTGGTATTCCTCGAGGCTATTGTCGGAAGTGGATAATGAAGAGAATTTTTGGAAAGAGCAGAGTTTAAGATGCGTCTGTATCCACCGGATGCTTTTGGTGCAAAAATATTTTAGTTCGCGAAAGGTTCTGCGAAGTACGTAATAGCGGCCAGGAGCGAAAACTGGTTTTTGGTGTTTGAGGGAATTTCAGTTCAATGTCGGTTTTTGTGATATTGTCATTTCTTGGTTTTATGTTTTTCATGTTACCAAATAATCATAGCCTGCATATAATCTAACGCTCATGATCAACTTTATGAGTATTTCTCCAACTGGAGCGAGGTCGTAGAAGATAGGCAGATTGCCACGAGATCACACATTTGGTTAACTTTGCCTACTGATTTGACTTAATTAATAAACCCTTCTTTATTGAATTGTTCCCTACTGGACTGTGTTCTTTGTTTCCGCGTAGGAAAGTAACTCCACAGACCTGTGCCAGATCTGGAGGGTGACCAAGTTCTCTCTCTTGCATCTTAGGTTGGATATCATGATTGAAATACTTTATTATGCTTCTCAAGAACCATTTTATGACCCGAAGAAAAAATTACACGAGGAAGGATGGCCTCAGTACTATAGTAACGGTGTGGAGATTATACCACATATCAAACACATTAGGTCTAACCTCAATTGAGATTCCATAGCTCTTAATTAAATGGTTACCATTATACTGCGCCTCGAGACAGACTTCAGATCCAAAGGTAATTATACTTCCTACAGTTTTTTTCAACCATCTCATATCTAGTTTCTGGGCCGCTGCCATTGTCCAATAATTCCTCCGCGTCCATCGACTAACTTACCATCAAGCACGTGTGGTTCACCGGAAGCATGATGCCCAGTATGAGAGTAGGACCCCTGTTTTAGCAAAACCAGTGCATGTTAAATACATCCGAGCCCTTTATAGAGGCCTAGATGTAAGAAGTAGAGTTGGTATAGCGCTTACTTGAAAATTTAAGTCATTCATACTTACTATTGCTTTTATCAATTTGGTAGCGTTAATTTATTTTTCTCTGCCTTAGAGAGAAGCATATGATCAGCTCCAATTTCCCACCCAAGCCTCCCTTCGAAATATAAACGCAATTCTTTGTTTATAACGCAAGAAATAAACTTTTAACCTTCTTCGCCTAGATAGAGTACACTTCCCCCTTTCGCGATAAAGATAAATAACATATTGCTTTTAATCGCTAAATGTCGCTCATATATCGTAATCCTTCTCCTAGTTACCAGTATTATAACTCTTTCCCCTTTTCTGTTTTGGGGTTTAAAAATCTCTTTTGATCTTTTACGTACGTGCGTAGTGAAAATCGTTACCAGAAGCGTTCTCGTTGCCGATACCCGGCTGTCTTGTGCTCGCTTCCTGAAGGTCGTTTGGTAGCTGCCTTGAGGATTTTTGGATTCTTTTCATTGAGAGCCTATTAAACCGTCTCCACAGTACACGTATTCCTCCCTTCTTTTACATCTGCGATTTTCAGTTTCAATTACCAATCCCTTTTCCAGTCATTTTTGAATCAGAATTGCCTCGGCTTACGAAGGAATAGGAGTGAGTATTTTTCCTGGAAAAAATCCTATGGTCGTGATTCAGAACATGAGCGACAAAATTTCAGAAATCTGTCAAAAATCATGTTCTGAGTTCCTTATCATATTAATGGTTTTTTCAACACGCTCTTCGGTCAAAGCTCTTTGAGAAGATTTCCACTCCAAAAACTACAGCTAAGCTTTCGAATAACACGGGAACTTGCATAAGGCAGAAGCGAGACGGTTTGAGACGGTTTACAGGGACCGGTGCTCAATACGGCAGGAGATGGTTGAAACAGCAAGAATTAACTCGAGAAAAACAGCGGTTAAGGAAAGCGCTGATTCACGCTGGAATGATTGCAAATCATGCAGATAATGATGGTAGCACAAGAGGGTTGACCTAAACAGCGAAAACTCTGTTCTTGTATGAAGTTGAATGATTTTGTGTTAATATGGACAACGGCCGCAGTTTTTTCTGTGCGTTTTGACACTATATACATCTAGAAAAAAAATAAATCGTGACCGTGAAAAGTAATAGAAAAAGAAGAGTCACAAACACCGTTTATTAAGATAAAACAAAAGCCATGATATAGAAAAAACCCAATGCCAAAAGATAAGAACGCCGTTTTTGTTTTGTAAATCATAAAAATATTATATGTACCGGGGGTGACTAGTGTTTGTTCCCGTCTCCTGTTCGACTTTGTCGCTGGTTTTCGTTGCAAGGCCGTTTCCGTCCATTCGAAAGGTTTCCCTTCTCCTTCGCTTCTTTCGGTGTTGGACATGTAATCTGAGCGTCGTGTGTAACGTAAGGAATGGAGGCGTAAGATGTCTGCCGTTTTACGTCATATCTTTTGCAATTCTTGACGCTGTCGAAGCTACTCCGTGGTGTGCATCCATCGCCCTGTTAGGTTGAATTATTAGCCTTCTAATTTCTTATTTTTTTTTTTTTTTTTTTTTTTTCTTTTTTGCTATACTGGGAAAATTACACCTAAGCTGGTATACTTACACCTTCGCCTCTTCCGCTGCAGCAGTAGTGAATAGCGTATCCCGATGTCTGACCAGCAAACTGTGGATCGTTCTTTACATATCCGAAGATACCTAGTAAAAGCGATGATGTCAGTAAAAAAGAAAGCCATGTATGATATTGAGACATTCGACTGTTATAAATTCGCAAAATTTTTGAGAAAAGTGCGACATGAGTCCGAAGAAAGAAAAAGTGGAAGAATAGACGTACATGACTTTCCGAAATCGAACATGCACCAGTACTCTTTAGAGCCCGACGGACAGACGGTGGCACTCGATAGGTCTTCGAGTTCGGTTGGTGAGGCCGGTGCCGCGGAAGCGAAGGCCGCGAGCCCTAAGATGATGTAGACGGCGGATAGCTGCATTGTTCTTTTGGAGAGATTTGGATATCGATAGATAGCTGTAACTTTTCTGTTTATTGCGTGCTACGGTGGCTGATGGGATTATCCAAGAAAAAGAACTCAGTATGCAATAGAGCTTTTTTCAAGAAGTGGACATCAGGGGAGTTTTATTTCGAAAAGTCCTTCTCCTCCCTGTGTATTGTACGTGTCTTGGATTTTCTAGAAGCCTAATTTTTCTTTGTGTCGGTTGTTGGGTTTTGTGCTGGGATTCTATGTCAAGGGAAATTTCGGCAAGGAACGGATTCCCGAATGGAAGGTGGTATTTTTAGTTATAGGTTTCTGCCTTGTCTCGTAAAACCACCAAACACCACCATACAACGGCTGCTTCTTCTTTTTGAACCTCCTCCCCTTTTATTGTACTCCCGTAAGCTCAGAGGGCGATCGCGAAAGGCGAAGACTTCCGATTCGAGCAATATTCCAGAAGGAAAAGTGGTGGCTCTGTTTTTGTCTTATCGATGCAATTAACTTGAAGCAAGTGGTGAAAGATTTTAATATTTTGGGAATTTTTCCGGTTACCAGACACTAGTGAGGTCTTCGGATATGTAGCTTCGTACAGAGTGTTGGCGTTTTGGAAGGCTCGTATGTTTGTTATAGAGAAATTTTGAACATCCTTGAGAAAGTGAACGGGGGAATCTTTGACTTTTTATTTCTAAACAAGAAGATTTGCAAATTACGGATTAACGTGAATGCGTTCTGATAAAATGAACTGGCGATCATCAATTTTTGGCGAAGCCGCAGCTTGAATGCATCATGGACGCAAATTCCCGCTATTACTATACCGGCTACCGTTGCCAAGCACGCCCCCCCCCCCCCAAGGTCCGCAAACGTAGACGAGACAGGGAATGTGCATACCTCATTTCGTCGAGCTCCGCGATTTTTTGTTTGAAAGAACAAGGAATGATACCTGGAATCATGTTCGTGTCGTGATCAATGATAGGGAAAAATAAAAATGCCTCATGATAATCGGTCGGAGAATTTTGTTTGCTTGAACGCCCCAGCCGTGTACCCGTGTGAAGGAAGTAAGTAAATTAAAGGGCAATTTTATGGGGTGTCGTTCTTTTTTCACGGTTGGTCGCACGCCCCGTACCCTCGGTCGCTGTCAAACGCTAAAACCCGGAGCTGGTACTATAAAAACTGTAAAAAGGAAACGAGCGGTGACACGGGCCTATCCTTGCCCTAAAGGTTTGTCAATAAATCGTCAGATCAGGATATAAGTCCATGAGCGATCATGTTTTAGGCACGGACGCAAATAATTTGGAGATAAAAACTGTTTGTATTCGGTTTTTTTTTTTTTTTTTTTTTTTTCCTGTAGAAAGTAAATAATGAGTGGTGTAAATCGCGGAAAGATTAACCCGAGATCTTCAGTCGCTAATTTTGTTTGCTTTGATAGGCTTATATATTGATTGACCTTTAAGAGACTATCTTAAGCTTGGAAACATGATGTTTAAGGGGAAACAAAGAGAAAAACAAGAGTACGCCGTTAATAATAAAAGAAAACCATTTGAAATCCTTTTAAGCCCAGAGATTTTCTAATGAAAGACTCTTTTTAGGCATTAGTATAAGGAAGACATGAAATAAGAAAGAAAAACAATAGCCGTTGATGATTGAAAGAAAAAAAAAAAAAAAACAAATCCAATGAACGCCGTTTTAATAAATTTTTCCGTGATCCCATTATAGTTTTTTTTGGTTTCGCGTGATAAGATAGTAAAGAAAAAACCTTCCTACCCTTCTTTTCTGAAGCTCTGTTCTGGAAGAACTAGATCTTGTAGCAACCATGAACGCTGTCGAAGCTGGTGAAGCTAGTCATACCGTCGGCACCAGCACCCTAGAACAAACAAGGAGGAAAGTTTGTTAGCTGCTGGCTTTGTGAGAGGAAAATAAAACAAGTGTTTAAGAATAATATAAGATATAATTGAAGTAGTATATATCTCTTCAAGCAAGGAAAAGGGAAGAAGAATTAACTGGAAGGGGAAAGAACTTACAAAGTCCTCCCATTGCAGCAGTAGTGATAAGTGTAAATCTGACCCTGGAAGTCGAGGATTTACCCTGCGGGGTGAGGCCTGTATTGTACAAGGGAAGGTTAGTATATGGTATGATTGTGGAAACAGCAAGCAAGTAAAAGCAAATGAAGATCTTCATACAGGTCCTGGCACTAGAGTACATGCACCAATATTCACTATAACCCTAGGGCACCGGGCGGCAGGTGCGGGAACAGCCGAGGTGAAGGCAGTGAGCCCAAGGATGCTGAGGATGGCAGTGATCTTCATTTTCGTAATCTTGGTTGAGGGAAACGTTCGTGAAATTGTAGATCAAGAAGGACTTGGAGTTTGAGCTTTGATTTGCTTTAAGCTTTGAGCTTTATCGAGGAGTAAGAGGTTTTTATTTCGTAAAGAGAATTTTTTTAAGAGGTGATTGTGATTTTTATTTCGTTGATGTTAGGTTGACGAGTTGGAGGTTTGTGGAAGTGGAGCTTTAGAAGGCGGAAACGAGGTCAGCGATTTTCTTTTTAAAGGCTTCAAAAAAATAAAAATAAAATAAAAATAACTTCTTCACTTGGCAGAAAAAAAGGTTCTAGAAGGTTTACTTATTTAATTTTTATTTCGCTCTTTGTCATAGCAGTAGAAGAAGTAGATAGGACAATGAGAAGACTTATTCAAGTTCTTTCTGTGTGGACGATGCTTAGACAATGGATATTTCCGATCTAGAAATGCAGGAAGCATACGGACACAATTCTAGAGAACGCCACAAGCTAAAGATAAAGTCCGAAGGAAAGATAAAGCGGAGTTTTTCCATGGGGCCGTAACCTTGCATGGAAGGACACGCTTTCCATGCATTAATCCCCAAGTGCTGCGAAAGGGCCTATCATATTTAAGGCTAAGGGTGATGATAAGATATTAGCTCACATACCGAGATTCGTGATAGCTGTTTTTGACGCGGCACTAGCCTGTGAGCTATTGGAAATTTATAGATTTTGGCGTGATAGATGAAAGTAATCTTGGTCGAGAGCTTGTCTAGGAGATGGAGGTTCTCTTTGTGTAGGAAGAAAATAAAGCCTTTTACACCTGCGCGAAAGCGAGCGAGTCTGATGCTGATACATCCGATAGATCTATAGAAGATAATGAAGAGCGGTAAAAGAAGGCTGTAGGTATTTCTACGCTGAAAGCGATATGCTACATTATACAATTCTTCTCTTGAATGGGATCAAAGCTAACTAACGGAAGGAAGCAGGTTTGAATACCTTCCTTGTCAAATTGTAATACATAATCATAGAAAAATGACGAGTACAACGTTGGAACCCTTTATTGGCATTTTATGCGCAAATAGAATAACAACGAACAGTCCTTCAAAATCAAAGCAAACAGCTTGAATTAACAAACGATTGCTACCAAGCATGTGACTAAGTGTGTTAGGCACTGACCATGACGCAGATATAGTACCAATTTTGTTTGTTTTCCGGAGCTTTGACTTTATATAGTACTTATTCTATAGGCTAAGCTAGACCGCAATTTGGTGATAGTACGTATATATGTGCGATCAACTTTTGCCGCTCAAGGAAGATATGAAGATCGTGAAATATCCGAGCAAGTCTAGCTCTACCACCTCTTTGCGGGTTTCAGAGTTGTTCTAATGCCACTTTTAGCACTCCATTTATTTCTTTCATGAACCAATATGGTTTCAAGGCTTTTGGACACTTCCGAGGCGCGGCCCCGATGGTAATGGTTACTATTGTGTGGTTTTAGAGGTCCAGCGATCCACTGGGCCTTTTAACTTAGAAAGACTAAGCATTGTTTGTCCAGAGCTGGTTCGAAAGCTGGCGGATGTATGGGAAGCACTCTTAAACTAAAGCAATTCTCCTAGTCTACATTCTCACTTCTATGGCACTCATTTCTGCAGTACCTTTCGATCTTAAAAATTTACTCAAGTCAGTGCACTATATATTTTTTTAAGGAGGCAATTTTATCATTCGCAAAGACGATTAGAAATATCCGCCCTTCATTTGTCTAAAAATACAAGATGATAATTCTAGAATGGGTTACAAAAAACTAGTTTCCGAGGGCTAGTCAAACAGGGAGTTGTGATCAATCGTTACAACGCGCTTCTGCTATATCCGTTTACTGCTTCTCATCCTCCTCCCAGTTCGCCGATACGACAATGTCATCGCCCTCATCTCCAATCATGATAGCAGCAGAGCGCTTGGCGTACTCCGGCTCCTCGCCCCTCATATCGAGAACGACCCTGTAAGCAATAAGAGTGTTACCGTCGTTGAGGTAAATTGTGTGCTTGCCCTTAGACATGAAGTCCAGCTCCCCGTCAATGCGAGAGGTCCCATTTCGGAGGCTTTAGCGTCGGTCTTGGACTTATCAATCAGGACGTTGTTGATGGAGACGACGGATGCGTGACCCTTGCCTTTGTTGAAGTTCCAGTTGACGGCGAACTGGACTTCCAGAGGGAAGTGCAGGTTGGAAGGCGGCTTGCCGTTGTGAACGTGACTGAGGGTAACGTTGGCGGACTTGTTGTGCCAGATAGGGGCGCGGGCGGCGAGAGCGAGAGAAGGCATTTTTCGAGGTAGGTTGTTTGAAAGAATGTAGAAGTGGGGATTGGTTAATGATTGTAGTGGCTTTAAAAGCTAGTGTATGAAGAGTGAGGTGATGATGATGAGGCATTTTTATTGACCTGAGAGATGTTTAAATAGAACATCCTCATAGCAATCATGATTTAAGCTCGACGACAGTTTCTTCGAACGGACACATTTGCTAAGCAAGTTACTAACTAATGTTACGATTATTGACATGCCTCGGTAGCGAGGTTGTCGGATAAGGCTGGAGACAAAGAAACGACTGCTCATTTTCGCTTATATTTTCTATAAACTCTTAAGATCTTTTACCAAGAGTGGTTTATATTTGTTAAAAGTGTTTTAAAATGCTGAGTTCTAAAAACGCCCTGTCACGATAATAGTGTAAGCGTAGGCGATCTCTAAAAGAACCCCGCTGAAAATAGTTTTCATATTCGGTTGTCAGAGAGTTCTAGAAGGTCAGGCTTAGGCGATATCCGCGAGCCCTACTGATTCTACGTGACGGAACATGTTTATCAAAGACAAGATGACAAGGAGACTCGGGGAATTAATTACTAATATATCTATGGTCTGTTCGATTTTAAATCGTCCATACACTTGCCAAGCGAATACGAGCCGCCGCCGCTTCGGTTCCCTTCGATTGGAAGGTCCCGGATATCGCCCAACGGTTGCATGTCTTCAATACGACACGCTCGAGACGTGTCGTTCGTGTCAAAAGGCGAAGGCGAGCGAAGATAGCGGGCTGAACTTGAGACTCTAGGCATATTGCTCTGGTCAGATACAAGCGACCTTAGGAATGTCCAGATGAAATTCTGTAACGGACTCGATTTCTTTAATTTAAGATGCACGAGGGTTTTTCAATGTATCTGCCGATGAACCACGGTTTGTTCTGAAAGTTGCCAATCGGTAAGTTTCAAGAGCGATTTGAGGGTGGACCCTGCATTATAAACGATACTCCTTCAATTTTGTTTGGTGTAACCAGACGTCGAAGAGATCCTCTGATTCTTGATAGCCAAGACCTTGTCAAAAGTCCTTTGTCAATTTCAGTCAGATAGTTTACCGTCACTTCAGCCTCACTACGACAGGATCAGGGATTAGCAGAGCTAGGCTACGTTCCTGAAGAGCTCTTGTTTCCTTTAACTTTCTCCTACGGCACCCCATCACTTATACTATAATAATTGAGCTCTTACCACATCGGATTACATTGCTTTGCAGGCACAACCTAGATACTGTATCGAAGCCCCAGGCAATTCAAGAATATCCTGCTATGGCACAATTAATGAAAATCCGGCTCGTCGCGCGTACTAATACTGCGATGGGTCTGCATACAGGTCTTAGCCTTTAATCTATTTCCAAAGATGTTCATCCGATGTCATTTGATTCCCGAGGCAGAAAGAATTGGCCGCGCTGTGTCAGAGATGTAGTACATGAAGGACGGTCATGACTTAATGCCGCTTACACATCGATAACTCGGGTATGAGAGGCATGAGCAGTACAGATAATATCCCGGATTGTCTCAATGACGGTTTTTCCAATGGTCCGAACCGGGGTAAAATCGCCCCTGAGTAATCTGATCAACAAGAACTGTATGCTAGACGTGATATGTTCTCGGAGTTTATTATGAAGAAAAGCCCTCTTTCTCTTATTCTTTCCTCTTCTTTAGGACAAAAATGTGTCTGATTCATCATCTCATCGTCGTGCCATTGGAAAAGGAGAAACCTTCTGAAATAGAATTTCTAGCTAGGCTTGCGAAGATCTCCTGACCGTCAATCTCATACTGTAGTCTTAAATCCGTATTGGAGTACGCTGGGTTGTATGGGGTGTAATCTCAACGTCTCATATTTTTTTTTTTTTTTTTTTTTTTTACAAATAAGACAGGAAAGAGATTTGCTAGTTGATTTATGAGAACATCTGCGCGTAATCTTGCTTACGAGGAACTGAATCGCATTTCTGGATTTGAAATAGTGGAATTTTAAAGTATTATATTACATATTATATACTACAAAAGAAAATTAAACAAAACAAAGATGAAGCTTAAGAAAGGACAGAAAAAAAAAGAAAACGAAAAGTAAACAAAGGAAACCAAGTAACTGAAAAAAAAATGTGAACCCGGAACTCCTTTACAAATATTTGATTTTAAAAGTTTGAATAACTCATTCCTTACGCCCCATAAATTTTGACGTCTTTGATATTTTGCACTTCGGCGCCTCAATGACTTCATCTTGTCTATCCTCTGTATCCTCAATCCATATGTGGCATTGATTAAGAGCGCAGTGCCCATGCGCTCTAGTTAGACATTTCATCTTTGCGCCTTGTCGTTCGACCGGCTTGTATGCTTCCTCTAGTCTCATCCAGATCGCGAAGGCGGAGTCCATATCGCATTGGTTCTGAACGTGATACGCATCGTAGTCGAAGCAATGGAAGAGCGAATCGTCGATCGAGCAGAGGATAATGCAAACGGCGCGCGCCATCTTGGCCCTGTGAGCCGATACCTGTACGCCAGGTCTTCCATCTCTTCGCATTCAATATAATCCAATAGGCCCTCTTCGTCGAGTAGCGCGCGCATGCGCCACGACCATGGCCTGTAGTTCATTGCGCTTCGAAGCGGCGGGACAGAAATGCTTTTGACGGTGCGGACTGGCTCGGGAGTAGGTGGTACTTTGCCCCGCCGGCGCGGAGGGGAGCTAGCGCGGCTGGTGCATCGGCTATCTGGCCGCTCTATGTAATCTCGCGGGTCTAAGCGGTCCGGCTTGTCGGAAATATCCGGTTTTGATAAACCTTTGTTGGATAGCCGGCGAAGTTCTGTCGGTGAGTTTCTGCGACTGGCATATAATGGCGGGGTGTGAAGTAGTCTTTCTTATCTGCCGATAAGGGCGATAGAGAGATTATGGAGGTCTGCATGATACGCTATAATGTATACTGACGCGAAATTGAATTAGCATGATCCGTCGCCTGAAAAGAAAGTTTGCTCAAGAAGGCTCTTTCTGGGATTTTGTCCAAACTTACATGAAACGTTGAGTTCTCTTTACTAGCAAAGCAATATAGCGATAAGTGGATACAATTCTTAGTTAGATCAACCTATAATATGTCATATGGGAATGCGAAAGTTCTTTCTTCTAGAAGGCTTCGCGCCTTTTATATTGCGAAGAGCGCTATGAAAGACGCTGTCCGGTTAAAGTTCCCGGGACGTGAGTTGCACATATTTTAAAAATGAGCCGTATGGCTCCATCGATCTTTCGTGACGTCGGCAGTTACCAAGCCTTTGGGCTGCGTCTAGGGTTCACTCAAGGGTCCGAGACGATAATTTCGGGGATGCAAACCTTTATAAGAAAATGACAGATCCCAAGATTTAGTACGAGCTGAGTATTCCCCTAGCGACCTTTACGAGCACACTCGGAGCGGGTTTATCATAAAACGATTAGATCTATACTTAGGATTTATCGACACATTATCATATGACGATGAAACGGTGCTGCCGTTTTAGTTTGTCTTTGTGCGGGTGGATTAATGACCCGCATAAAAATACTATTATCGTTTTCCCTAGCCCTTTTTATATCGTGTTACAGATTAAAAGGTCCTATTTTTTTTTTTTTTTGCACGATCTTTTAGAAAACCTCTTGATACAATTTGGGAACAAGTTCGCCTCAATCAATTAACACCCGCTCCGCTAATTACTCGAATTGTATGTTTCCTCCTATCGCGATATCGGGCCGCGGCCACGTTTCCTGAAAGGATTAGAACAACCCTTTTCGCTCGGCGACTCCGCTCGCATCGCACGTTCGGCAGGGACCAAAATGTCTTGGCAATATTATATATGAACAGAACGCTGAGCGCAATCTGAATCAACTCTAGAACAATTATTATTAGCATGTTTCTTATATAAATGCCCACAAGGGTCTGGGGGTACGTATTCGCTAAGAAAGATAATCACACTAGTTAACTCGAGTTACGATATACAAGTATTTGGACGCGGGTTTTTGCTAGTTTACGATGCCAAAGTTCGGTACTTGATCGGATCCGGTCAACTTTAAGCTACCAGATATTCATTCTGGGACCGGGTAGCGACGCCTGTACTAAGAACAGAAGCGATTCATATATAGTGGAGTGAACTATCATGATCATGCTTTAGACTCTTGAGAAACACTTTCTCCCAGCGCATTCGTCAACATGTTCTACGTCGCTGATTATGTCCCATGTTCCACCCCTTTATACCTTTCGGGTGACACAATTTAATAACGTGGAGAGAATATACATCATGAGATTAATGTATATTTTTCTGTACGAGAATATTCTGCGTAAAGCGGGCAATCGTATGGCAGCAAAAAGTATTATTCTCGATAAGGAAGATAAGGCGATACAAGGGAGATATTTGCGGTGTCGAGGCTACTCTAGAGTCAAAAGATGACTCGGCGGCCGGCGTCCATACCCCGACGCTTCAAGTTGAGGAATCCTCCTCTTCGGGTGACCTAGATCTACAAACCAATGGGCTAAATGGAGGGCATACGGAAATAGACCAGGCCTACGTACGCTCAGCGCGGGTCGAGTCCCGCTGTGGTGTCGATACCCTCCTCGATTTAGTATATATCGTCGGAGTCGCCCCTATTATCCGCTCGTAGGAACGCTCTCTCCTATTACTATTCTAGGAAACATTCAAGTATATTATTCTATAAAAGACACACTCTTAGAAGCTGAAGATGCTAAAAATAATGAATAGCAATGCTATATATACTGCAAGCTAATTTATATTTTCTTATCAATCCTTCAAGAGCGGAGTCGCTGGGTTTCAATGAACTCCAACATTATCCGCAAAATTCCCTTCTCCAGTTATAATCTTGGGAATGGTAGACATCAAGATTTTATATCCACTTCGCCAACAAGAGTCTCACATATTTTAGTCTACTAGTTTGGACTGCGCATGCATTCTGATTCCAGCCAATAATCTAGTCACGTCTCGTGCCGTGTTTCCCCGAAGGACCAAAAATCCGGGAAGCTGAAGCCTTGCATAATGCGAATGCGGTCCAGTTAAAGATCGGAGAATCTTTGTGGCAACTCCACACTTTTGGACAAAATTGGTCCCACTAATGCGAACCCGTCCACGATAACCATGCCTGTGGGATGAAATTGACACAAGGCACTCTGGGATAAAAAATTTTTTTTTCAAGTTATAAATCCAATCGAAATCCGTCATGTTACTTAAAGGTTGATCCTCCAAGGACGAAGCCTCCGTTAGATATAACTTTTAAATCATTTTAAATAGCCCTTGAATCTGAATCCGAATATCTTGGCGCGAGTTCATGCGTGCGAATACACAGAAGTGGAGACCTTACGTCTTTTGCACGGTAGTGACTTTACGTGTAGCACCCGGTATCCATTACCGGTAGTTTGGAGTTTGTTCAAAGGCTAATGCTTTTCTTGTCCAAAAAAAAGCACGAGTTACGATTCGACATCCTTCAGCCCCGCTCTAGATACCTTTTCGAAGTTTGCTTCGCTCAGATAGTTTTAGATAGATGCGATACATACGTTTGTTTCTATTTCCCCACATGATATCATGCTTTTCATGGACCACAAGCCCGATCTCGATGCATTGCATTAGCAACCTCTCACCTACGCGCCAAATCCTAAGTGGGATGTCCGTGGAATCAGCTACTGGGGTAGTTTCTTTACGGACTGCCAATAACCACTACGGCTCGACTTATTATTTTCGAATACGCGGATAAAATTCTCAGATCCATCTTCTAGTCTCATCAGATCTTATTTAATTTTATAAATATCAGAGGTCCCTCTCCCATTCCTCATTCGCTCCTCTCATTTCCTCGATTGGCTCGAAATAGCATCAATAAACTTCCTTATTGTCCTATATTTTGGTTTCATATTCTCAAAGTGAAGAGTAGTAAGAAAATAGAAAGATACACTCATACAATATGGCTGAAACTTATGCAATCATGGGTATCCAAGTCGGTAAGAGCGGGGATGCCGTACCACTACGAGTCGAAGCCGATAGCTGGTACCCACCAAAAACGCCGGAGCAGGCATGCCAGGTGTCTCTCTTCGTCCTCGCTCTCAAGTTCTTCATGGAATGCACCAGACGACAAGCTATCATTCTTTCAAGTTGCTGGTATGCTTTCTAACCTAGTAAAACTTCTGCTTGCAAAGTAGGGTTTAACTGACAAATGAAATTATTGCAAGGGATTCATGGGTTGCCATACGAGCCCTGGATGAGGTTACGGCTGCTAAAACCCCAAACCAGGGTTATTGCACTCATGGCAGTATACTGTTCCCAAACTGGCACGGACCTTACATGCTTTTGTACAAGGTTAGGAGGTACTTCGGCCTATCTGTAAATCTTTTTGATTTCTAACCTGAATGAAATCTATAGCAACGCCTTTACGAAACCATGGTCAAAGAAATTGTTTTAAAATATGAAGAAGTAGACCGACCGCGGCTTTAGGCGGCTGCAGATAGCTTCCGACTCCCTTACTAGGATTGGGCAGTGAAGAAGGGTGAAGGAGAAAACAAGAACTACGATCTGCCACGACTCGCTAAAGACGTCAAGATCAGCATCATTAACTATGATGAACAGAACATTGAGGTTGACAACCGAGTATATAAGTTTACTATGCCAGGCAGCGAGCGTATGGGCTGCTGTGGCGTCATGGACCTCCAGGAAACTAACAAAAATATACCGGGACATGCTACACCTTTCCGGTAACACCGCCCTTGGCCACAGCACCCCCCCTCTTTCCCTCTAATACTTTTGAAATTCTCCGGCTAATCTTTTAAAGTACTCAAAATCAAGGCAAGTAGCCGATGGGCGCGTTACGAACCGCAATCGACGACGGTTTCTACAGAGTGGACGAACGGCTTCGTGGACAACGAGAAGGCTGCCAAAGCACTTCAGGCGCATGAGTGGTATAACAAAGTGGAAAGGTTACGTATCAACGAGATGGTATATCGGCTTTTCCTGCCCAGATATGTCGAGATGTATGAGAAGTTCGCTACCACAAATTCGCACGACCCGGTTGCGCCGTCCACATGGCTCTCCCTCGAAGCAATCCAAAATAATATTCATAATTGGACGGGCGGCTTTGATGGTTTTATGGGACACATGAAAGATGTCCCGGTTGCCTCGTTTGATCCAATATTCTGGATGCATCATGCGTGCGTACCACGCTTTCTCACTAATACCGAAGACTTTAGATGCTAACAAATATTGTGTAGGAATATTGATCGTCTCTATGCTATCTGGCAGACCTTGAACGATGATAAATGGTTTGAAGATACTAAGCTTAAGGAGAAAGACGGTACTTGGGCAATCCCGCAAGGAGTCGTCGAAAAGCCAGATACTCCTTTAGCACCTTTCCACGTGGACACTAAGGAACGTATTACACCTCCGATACTGCAGGTACTGGTTTCCGCTTGGTTACTCATTTCCAGAACTACAAAAATGGCTTCCGAAATATAAAAACGAACACGGCGAGTTGATAAAGGTTGTGCCTCGGTGATGTCACGACCCAGGTGAAATCGCTTTTATGACTCCGGCTTGTGGGAAGAGCGGCAGCAGGACGACTACCTCGTTACGTGAAGTACAAGAGGTTAGTTTCCCAAAATTTATCCTTTATTAAGGTTTCTCATGGAGGTACAGTGTGAATGTTCTCCAAATTGATGTGTTACTCAAGGTTTATTTACTAATTCATCTATAGAGTTGCCTTTTGATGTGTCCATACACCATTTACTTATATCTGGTGACTTGGAAAGGACTATTCGGTCTTCTGCAAGATCATCCCGGTATGGTCGGAATGGTTTATACTTCAGCAATCATATATCAGAATCCCGCCGCTCCAGGCTGTGCTAATTGCTGCGAAAAGGCGTTGAACGATAGAGTATTCCTTCGGCCAGCTGCCGCTTACTGGCGCACTCGGTCACCACCCAAGTTCTCAGATCTGTTTGCCGACGCTCGAGCGAGAG
Source organism: Pezizomycotina sp. ARF18 (assembly GCA_002224055.1). Taxonomy (NCBI): domain Eukaryota; kingdom Fungi; phylum Ascomycota; species Pezizomycotina sp. ARF18. Next base: position 168,366 of record AZLU01000036.1, read on the forward strand.
GATGTCAACAGTTACCTGAAAGAAACGCTCCACTGGAAGATCAAAGACTGTACGTACAGATGATTGCTTTTTTCTTTCTTTCTTTTTTTTTAATACTGGCGATATTTTGCCCATTTGCTTACTTTGGAATTGAATTTTAGAGTTCGGGAATTTATTTTACCATCCCGATGACGATCCTTTTGTTGAGTACGAGTGATCCAAGGAATAAAACGCCACGTTGACCGCATTGCCGACCTAGGAGTCCCCGAATAATGCCGGAACTGCCGAGAACGACTACGATCCCCCCCTCTGGAGGACGGCAACAAATACCATGCACGGTGGCTTTGGATTTGCGCCTCCTAGTGGCACTTTCACTCTACGATGCTGAAATCACTCGTAGAAGGTTTTAAGGATATATAAGACAAAGCGGAATTCATAATAGCATGACTTGTGGCTCCCCCGGGAATGCATTCCTTCACTCTATGCACTTTTGTCCAGTTCATTATGTGAATTAAAAAACCGCGAGATCTTCAGTCTAGGACCTGTAGGTCACAAAGCAATAGTACAAATTTGTAGAAATTCTGAGAAAGCGTAATTTTATCTTTTTCTTATACAACCGTGAGATCAAGCTAAACATTTCTGAGCCAATAACAGATTGCGGAGCATAAAAAAATGTGTCCTTATAGATCTCCAAGTAAAGGCACTTGCTAGCTTAACTGATTTTGAACAATATTCAAAAATTAACAGGGAAGAGCGCATCA
>AZLU01000036.1:170991-261670 GCA_002224055.1 Pezizomycotina sp. ARF18
AGCGGCTTCCGCCCTTTCTCAGCATCTAAAATAATATGTGGGCCACGGAAACCGCAAAGAGCCAATCCCACCGGTGTCCAGGCGTGGATCCGAAATAGATTCCCGGGTAGGAAAATGATAAACAATAAGGATGTGCAAGAGAAAGACGAGGGAAAAAAAGGGCACTACAGGCCGGGGAATACTTCTCTCTCTCTCTTCTACTTTGTCTTATCCCTTCACACTTCCTTCTTTTCTGTGGTATAGAATATACCTCATGGACTAATTTTATTGGGTACCAATAGCTTTCGCGACTTTTTAGCTCCCAAAAAGCCGTATCTCCAGACTGGGCTTAAAGAATGGGCTAAAGGCTGGCAGAGAATGGAATAGTGTTCTTACTGGTGCTTACCCGAACCGCGTGGTATCACATGCTTTGAAGAGGTCGCTGAACACACGGATGCTTAGCAAGGCGTCAATGATTGCAAGGAAAAGGCCGCCATCAAGTACGCCGCGAGGGTAGTACTCCAAGTAGTGGAAAAGAGGACTCTACGATTTTACGCACAACGGACCCTTGAGCGACGCTCAGGTCATCAACTCTATATTTGCCGTTTTTTCAAAAGATTTCCACCTGAGAGGCTTGAGAAGAAACTTAAGGATGGGCACCGACCGGGATTTGCGGAACATTCATGACTTAGCAGGTGAATTATAATTCCTTCGACACAACTCTCGTGGCCTCTTTGTCATTTTGTTTTACAGGCCGGCCCCCTTAGCTTGCTAACAAGCTTCCTAGTTCGTGCGCAAATAAATTCATATGAAATCAATACTGGCTTCACGAATTAACCCACCTTACGAAAACGTTCGACGCACCTGCCGTTCCAGATCCGATTCTATGGAGTCAAAACGAGAAAAGCCGGGAGGATGTTCAGTCAGACGTGGAGATTGGCTGGAGCCTATCTGTATTCCGAGATGGGCTTGGATTCACTCTGAGCATCCCAATATCAGGACAATCAGTAAAGATGGGGGCACAGCGATGCAGAGGCAGACAAGGCCCTTCCTGCTGTTTGATTGGACAGGGACTTAAGATTCTATTTAACTGCGCAAGAGTCTCTATCGAATTTTGAAAAGAACAGTGTACTGCTGTATCTTCAGAACGTCGCGTCGTTCTGATAGAGCTTAGATGTTAACCTTAATAATATTACAACTTTACTATGGATTCCATGTTTCCACAATTTTTGTTGCGTATTCTGCATTCTTTCTTCCTTTCTCTTCGCTCTTGCTTCTCTTGCTTCTTTCCCTTTCTTTTCTCTTTCCTTTCTTTTCTTGCTTCCCTTTTCTTGCCTCCCATATCTTTTGTAGTTTTAGCGGAAACTTTTTACCGAAATGGTCCGAGAAGGATACATCTCATCAAAGTCCAAAGCCTCACTTAATCAGCTTAGGAGGCGGCCATACCTATCATAGGAACTTTTAGTTTTTTCCTTCGGCACATTCGCCATTTCTGTTACGAAAAGTAACCAACCTTTCGTACGTTCTCGCCTTCTCCAATAGTAATCCTCAGCAGGCTTCCAACGCATCTTCCCATTCGATCTATCAACCGTAACGCTACCTTCAAAAGCTTCTCCATATCAAACGTATGCTGACCTCACTATCCACACAGAATCAATCGGTTCCAGAACCGCTCATAAACGGAAAACCCTTATCAATGGGGCCAACTCAGCGCTAAGCAAGTGAACCTTCCAAGCGATGAAGCACGCGAGCTTGTCAGCCGGTATCGCCTCCGGATTTATAGGATCGGGCACTATCCCAGTACTTCACGGTCAGTAACGCCTGTTTTGGACGCACCCAAAGTCGTAAGTGTAATCCTCAAAAATCCTGGAACGTACCCTTCGAGCTTCAACCTCCGCCACAATGCGGTTTCTTGTTCGGATCGATATCCCCCGGCGCCGAACGCCGTGGTCTTCACCCTCAGGAGGGCTTTTGACATTAACTATAAGTTTCCTGACTGATATCTGCGGCGGCGTGAATCCCCTTGGCTTTCGCTGGATTTCGTGCGTGAAAGTGGGGAAGTAGGTCCACGTGGGCTAGATACCGGCTCTTTCACCCACATGATGTCGAGGCTCCAGTCTTTCGTCTCGGTTTCCGAGGAGAGAATATCGCGGACTTCGCCGTTAATGAGGCGGTTAACGAGGAGAGGGGCCGATGCACAGCGACGTAAGGGCTTTCATGTCCTCAAGCCATATGGCCGGATATCGTTGGAAATAAGGAAGTCGCTCTCTCGACGATTTTGGCTCACAGAAGGATTCTCTGGAGGATCTACGGCGGAGAGCAAAACATCTAGCAGGATTTGGACGCGGATTTCTGCTGGGATAGTGATAAGAGATGGCATGATATGGAAGATCTCTGTTTTATATATTGATAGGAAGGGCATTACAAAGGTTACGTCGGGAAAGTGTCGTGAAGGCGGAGGATCGAATATAAGTACGTGGACAAAAGAAAACTGGGGTGGGGGTCAGCAAGCGCCTTTACCGCCAAAGAAATCCAATTAGGCAAAGCGCCAAAGCGGATTTCCTTTCTCGGCTTGTGCAATACGCGAGCGGCTTATTGCCGCCCCCACCAGGTCCAGGGTCGTATAAACAGGCGGCAAGTACGCAAAAGTCCTCTAACTTAGTTTCCAGCTACGCAATGTTTTTATTTTGTACATACAACGAATAAATGGTTCACTTACTGAGCACGTCATCTCGTTTATTCAAAAAATCTAAAAAGAATAGCCCTTTCAGGAGAGTCAAGAGGAAAATGGTGGTTCATCGATACAGGTACTATCGTGAGCTCCTCTTGCAAACCCTGCTCACATATCTCAACGCAAATGAAAAAATTTTTTCCTTTCCTACATATATCGCAGTCTAAGTCCAATCAGACATCTACGAGCATAGAATGAAGACAACTGGCATCCCGTCCGCTCTGCTACATAAGCTTCATATCGGACGATTAGTACTACGGTGGGTGACCTGTGGGAATCCCGTCTCTTGTAGATGTTCTCTATTTCTTTTTTTGTAATTTTTTTTGTTTCGCTGTAGAGATTGAGGATCGCGACGGTTTATACGATACTACTTCTTTTTGTGGGGTTTTTTTTTTTGGAACGGTGAGCTGCTTGCGCAAAACAGCCATTTGCACTACCAATATTGTAATTTCTCTTCGACTTTAGTATATAGAAAGAAGATAGCTATGACCATTCCACATATCTTCAGCGGCTCCCGAGCAGCGCGCTACAACTAAGGGCTTAATTTGGGGAAGGTGAGTAGGACAAGGCTTTTTTGTTTTTACACGAATTCCAAGCTTGGTCTTATCAATAAGACTACTGAAAATTTTTTCCGCGAATTACATCGCTCAACCCTTTATATAACTTGCTTCCTAGGTCATTGATATCTACGAGCATAGAATGAGGAAAATTTGGCATCCCGTCGCTCTGCCCTAAACAAGCCTCATATCGGTCGACTAGTACTACGGTGGGTGACCATGTGGGAATCCCGACTCTTGTAGATTCAATCTTTCTTTCTTTTTTTAGTTATTTTATTTATTTATTTCTTTTTTTTTTTTTTTTTTTTTTTTTTTGGTTTATTGTCGAGCTGGAATACAGAATCAAGCATTTGGAGATGATTAGACGTATTATCTGAGCTTATCTACTCATTTACGAGTGACTGGCCGTCTCCAACCCCTTTCTGAGGGTTTTATTAAGGAAATAATAGCCGGCCTGTCATGGCCATGTTGGAGCACGTGAAGTGGATCGATCATTGAGTTGATTGATGGAGATGATGGGAGGAAATCTCCCTATTTATGTACAATAAGGCATATACATGATGTATGGTAATGGTTTTCCTACAGCCTATAATTCTCTATAAATTTCATGTAGATGTAAAAATCGGGGCTCGAAGATGCAAATTTGCTGGTAACTGATCACGACCTTTTCTAATTCTATCCCCCTTTGTATAACCATTTACGAGAAGTGAATGCTTGAGCAATGTGTACTAGGCTACCTTTCAGAAGATGATACAAAGTAGCTTCTTTTGGAAAAGTAAAATCGGGTATTTTACATTATTGAAAAAAAGGTAAGTAGCTATTAACTCCTAAGAAATCATCCAGTTTTCCCGCTTGAAGGGCCGTATGTATAAATGCCAAATATTCACACAATTAATCCTCTACAAAAGTCGGATATAACGCCTCGTCTATCTGTCCCGTCTCCAGCACATCTGGACAATCTTCTCATGCTTGCCCTTCTGCGCCAAAGACAGCGGCGTATCACCCGCCGTAGAACCGCGTTAACGTTTACCACCATACTACTTCCCAGTAAAAGCTCGACGACCTCCGTATTTCCCTGCTTCGCCGCTTCCATCAGCGGCGTCTCGCCCCGCTTGTTCCTCACGTTCACGTTAATATTAATCATATCCAGCAGCAAATGTACCATCATAACACCTAACTCCCCGCCGCATGCGCCGCGAGGAACAGCGGTGTTTCACCTTTCCGGTTTGGTAAGTTGACATTTGCCTTGCCGGTGTTGAGGAGTAATTCCGCCACTTGCACCGCTGCTATAACAGTAGCTTCGTCTTTGTTGCTTTGCGATCGGCGTTAGCTTTCCGGCTTTGTTAACCTCTTTCGCTGCTTCAGCCGCAGCTTTGCTCCCGCCGGAAATGGCCCACCAGAGCGGAGTGTTCCGTGTGCGTCCTGGAGGTTAATGTTGAGGTCGTCTTTGCGCAGGAGTATCTGCACGACCGCGGCGTAGCCTTTCTCCGCTGCTACGATAGCGGCGAGCGTCCTGCGAGTCGAGCACGCTGACGTCGATCTTATCGTGGTGCAGCAGCAGGCCGACCATAGCCGTGTGTCCCGTAAGATCGCGAGGGATAAGGGAGCGTACCCGTTGTCGTCGCGGAGGTTCGTGTTGACTTTACTCGATTCGAGGAGCAACTTGACCACCTCCGTATTCGTTCCTTGAACTGCCAAGGAGAGCGGGGTGTCGCCGTTCCTGTTCTTTAGGTTCGCGCTGACTTTACTCGATTCGAGGAGCAACTTGACCATCTCCGTATTCGTTCTTGAACTGCCAAGGAGAGCGGGGTGTCGCCGTTCCTGTTCTTTAGGTTCGCGTTAACCTTGTTCGATGCGAGCAGGAGGCGGACGACGTCGTTGTTCTTCCGCTGTACCGCCACCGTGAACGCCGTGTCCCCGTCGTAGTTCTTCAGGTTCGCGTTGACTTTGGGTCGTGCAACAGTAAACCCACGGCGCCGCTGTTCGACATGCGCGTTGCCAAGTGTAGCGGACTGTTACCTTTATTATTCTGCAAGTTCACGTCGGCTTTACCATCCTCCAGCAGTATCTTCGCAATGCCGACCTTATTCTTTTTCTGAACGGCTAATCCCAGGGCGTGTTCCCTTATTAGTCGTCAAATCCACGTCTACACCCCCAGCGTCGAGAACCAACCAAACCATGTCGTGCCTTCCGTCCCCACTGCGCGTGCAGGGCCGCGAACCGCCTTTGTATTGCAAATTGAAGTTAATATCGCCGCTCTCCAGCAGCCGTGAGGCGTCCGCGTGACGGCCCACTTGCATTTTTACTATGAACCGTAGCGTACTCTCCCACACGATAGGGTCGGAAACCTTCCGCTTCCGCTTCGCACGGCTGGATGGGTATATTCCGGAGGAACCTCTCTCGAAGAGGGGTCCGTTGGTGCTTCCGCCGTTTCTGAGAAGGAGCTCGAAGACGGACGTATGGCCTCTCCTCGCCGCTGCCGCAAGTGGCGTTTCGTGGTCGTACGTTCCTTCAAGGTTGACGTTGATCCATCCACCCGTAGTAATTTGTCGACAATCGAAAAGTGTCCTGCTCTCGCTGCTGCAAGCAGCGGCGACCTCCCGATCGACAGATTATGACGTTTACATTGACTCTTTCCGTGTCGAGCAAGAGCTCGACAATCGCGTCGTGCCCGCCCTCCGCGGCGTAATACAGCGGAGTCGAGCCGTACCGTGTTTTCCGGTTCGGGTCCGCGCCGTATACGTCCACCAGCAACTTTACTAATACCCGTCAACCTTTCTCCGCGGCTAACACGAGCGGCGTTCTGCCGGCGTAGTCGGTAGCCTCGGCGTCTGCTTTATGCTGGAGGAGTAGGCTCGCAACACCTTCGTGGCCGTGCTTCACGATAGCAGTAGCGGTGACTCGGTGCCGAAGCCGTCGTTCGGGTCGATGCCGCCTTCGAGCAACAGCTGCGAAACGGCGTGATCGCCTTCTTCCGCCGCCCAGAGGAGTAGAACCCGGCAACTAACATCTTCGTTACTAATTTGCGCACCAGACTCTACGAGCATCTTCGCCACAGCAAAGTTACCGTACTCGACGGCTGCCGAAAGGGGCGTCTTCCCCTCGAGGTCTGCGACGTCTATATGCAGCGCGTCCTTCTCCAGCAGCAGCTCAACCGCTGTTTGAACCCTTGCATAGCAGCTAGCAGCAGCGGCGTCCTCCCGTCCGCGTCGCGGACGCTAGGATCGGAATGCGGTAGCTGCAACCGCAGTATCTTACTCCTCCAGGATTCCACTGCCCAGTGCAGCGGCGTTTTCCCACCCTGGTAGCGGAGTTCGTGGCTCGCCAGCAGTAGCATCTGGTATATCACGGACGTCTGCGGCTTCATCGCTGCGAGTAGAACGCCGACCTCCCCTTGTGGTCCCGGGCGTCTAATTCGGAGATCGGAAGTAGTAAGCCGACAACCTCTTCGTGGCCGTAAGTTATGGCGGCGTGCAGCGGTATACGCCGGAAAGCGTTCCTGGCGTTGGGATCCGCTCCCGCCCGCAGCAGCTGCTCGACGGTGCGCCTGTGGCCCTGATCTGCCGCTATATGCAGCGCCGTATTCCCTGCGACGTCTGCGGCGTGGACGTCCACGTTGGAGTCCGGCCGCTCCAGGAGGAGGTCGACGACGGAAGACGAACCGCTGTACGCGGCGCGGTGCAGGACGGTCTGTCCGTCCCTGCAGCAGCTGTTCAGATCAGCGTCTTTACATAGCAGCGTGAAGGTATCACTATTCCGCGCTCCGCTGCGAGGTGTATAGCCTGCTGTCCGAACCTATCCCGGATCCGCGTATTCGCCTTCTCGACGAGCAGGTCTACTACCGCGATGTGATTCCTCCACGACGCGCAGTGTAACGGCGTCCAGGATGTCAGGATGTCCTGGCAGTCTAGGTCCGCGCCGTCCTGCACCAGGCGCCAAACCGCGTCTACGTCTCCGTCGGCGGCGGCTCGCAGCAAAGCTTTGTTCTTTGACAGTTCGTGCATAAAACCCGGCCTCGGTATTTCATTTTTCGCGGCCGCTTCGGCGTCTTCTGCTTGTTCGTCCGTAGTGACCTGCGCGATTAATTCCGCCCACGCGCCGCGTTCGGTTTCTTCAACCTTCGCTGTGCCGCCTATCCTGATGTTTATTTCTATCCAGCGGCTGCTGAGCGTATGCGGTAAATGGAAGTACACCGGCCCCAAGAACTCGCAGACGACCTCCTTCGCGATCCTCTTCCTTATAACTCTAGCCACGATCGCTCTAGATACCGACCGCGCGTGAGGTTCTACGAGCAATGTATGCCTGTCCCTCTGCTTCGTCAACGCTAAGCGCAGCGCTATTTCGATCAAAGGGTGCGTATTTCCCCAGACGTAGTTCGATTCCTCGATTGTATCGATAGGTATAGCTTTCCAGAGACCTACGATCGCGCTTTTTTCTACTTGGAGGACGCAGTCGTCTGCTCCGTCGTCGGCGGACATTAAGGGGAGGTCGAGGAGGCTAGTGGAGCACCAGCCGAAGCCGCCGGAGGGGACATTGTGACAGAATGTGGAATAGGTGCCGTGGAGATTTGACCGATTTTTCGTAGAATACGTTGGAGATCCCCTGCTGGATGCATTGATGCCCACGCCGGCAAGGAGGCTGATATGACGGCGAAGTCTCGGGGCCATGATGTGTTCCTTGGTCCTGGTTTTCCGTTAGCATAAACAGAATAAGAAGAGGAAAGAATCAGAATCCCAATTATAAGAGAAGGAACTCACTTAGGATAGACACCAGACTGTTAATATCCGCGATCCCCTTATTCTGCCTCAAATTAGCAATCGCCCTCGCCGCCGTCCCGTCCGTCTTCGCGAGTATATCCTCATCGAGGTCCTTAATAACGTACTCCCCTCCGACATTCCTAAATATAACCTTCACCTTCCGACTCTTCGCGAGCTCAAGACTTGTCCACCCTCTACTAAACCACGGCGACATTACGATCGCAAACGCCGCATTCTCAGGATCACCGTTCCACTCCCAATCCCTTAAAAAACCCGTCGTGCCAGCGTTATCCTCGCATCTTCGTAGTTATCCTGTATCTTCGCGATAGCCTTCGTCCTCGCGGCTTTTTCTTGAGGTATGCACACTGCATCCCACCATACCCCGACGCAGTGGAAGTACTCCGCTATCCCCTCCAGAAGCGGTACAGGCACTTGTTAACGTACCCATACTCCCAGTTACCCGCGCCGGTGCCGTCGGACCACACGTGCGATATCGCCATGTACGGCTCCGGAGACCTGACGAAACCCTTCCGGTCCAGCTTCCACGCCGTCGGCGAGCCGGAAGTCGCGGCTTCCACCAGCATCTCCTGTTGAAGTAATAGCATTCTTCTTCGCACCTCGCTTTCCAACGCACAGCGACCGCTCGTGCCGCTGGGGGACGTTGGTGAAGTCGCGCCGCGACTGCTCGCAGAAGTCGTACGTGCACTGGTCGTGGTCTTTGCTGTTATAATCCTCCGCTGCTCCCGAGCCGGCGTAGTGTTATCGCCGCTCAGACCGGGATTTATCAGCGGGATCAGGGAAGGCAGGTTTCTTTTCCCGGCCGGGAGGCTGCTGGCGACGCTCCATACGCGGTTCGGGCATAGCTTGAAGTATTCGCGGCCGCGGCGGATGGCGTCCAGATTTCCGAGGCTTCCTTTTCGGTCGTAGAGGCGGATACGGGCGCGCGGTCGTACGTGGGGAGGGTGCGGGAGCGTTGGATGGGTTTAGGCGCGTCGGATAGTACTTGCTTGGCCATGGCAATTGGCCCGCATGGTTATCAGCGGCGGGGGAGTTATATATATCCGCACTTTTATCGTTTCTTTTTTTTTTTTTTTTTTTGGCCACTGATTAATTTGCTTTCGAATTTCGGTGTTATGGATTGAAACGCCCTTTGATAATCCTTCAGTCTTCCTAGAGAGTCAATTCGATCACGCTTCTAAATATAAACCTGGTTGAAACAATTTTACTGCTCGACTAGCCGGCGAGAACGATTAAATGGCGAGAAACGAAGAGAGAGACTTGAATATTAACGGATGCATATCTAAACAATTTAATAGAATTCTAAAAACTTCTGAGATTCTCTGGGGGCTGGCTAGGTTATCAGTATTAATACGCTACAGCTAATATAACCCACACCCCCAGCTTTTCCAAGTAAAGTTGGGCTCTTGGAGTTTCTGCAAGTGCGCCGCCCCCGGTAATTGTGATTGGACGGTTTACGCGGCTGAGCATTGACCTGCATCGGGGTGGAAGAGCCGCAACGTTGCGCCTTATCGAGAGGAGGGCCCGTGCGCTCGGGCCCGTTGCTTAACTCCTCTAAACCTTCGTCTCACGAATATAACCACTCAATCGGCCGCGGGTGTACACTGCACCCATGCGCCTCTGGCATGATGTCCGCACCATAACATAACAAACGTCAAAAGGACTTCCCTCTCTCCTGGCAATATACAATTTATTTATGTACTGGATACGGAATACCCCGATATTCTTTCATGTATCCGCCTTGCTTCCGCGAGCGTTTCATAAAATGAAATATTCTCTATTGTTTCATATATAGCTTATAGTAGAGCCCCCAGCGTATTGGCTGGTATATTTCCACGTATGTCCGCCTCGTTTATTTTAATTCAAAGAGCACCTGGTGCCTGTGCCCTCGCGTTTATAGATAGCAGCGGCTATCGCTCAACTACGGGGTACACCTATCGCACAAGGTATAGTATAACCCCTGCACAAATAAATAGCTCAAAAAAAATTTTCCGCCTCATATAGCAAGTTGAACAGTCACCAGCATCTACGAGCATAGAACGAGGAAAATTGGCATCCCGTCCGCTCTGCCCTAAACAAGCCTCGTATCGGTCGACTAGTACTACGGTGGGTGACCATGTGGGAATCCCGACTCTTGTAGATATCATTGTTTCTTTTTTTTTTTTTTTTTTTTTTTCTAATATTTTTTAGTTTATTTTTTAATAACTTCGTTCTTCTTTGAGAACAGAGGATATCGAGGGCGTGATGAATGAAACCATTGATCAAATCCAATTGATCAAGCTTTCTTTTTGTGAGGAATAATTGACTTAATATTTTTTTATTCTTTTTTTTTGGTTGTTGTTTCTTAACCCAACGAGCTGACTGCGGAAAACCAGCTACGATAGAGGCACTATTGAACTGTTTGATGTTCCGAGTTTCTTCGCTGCTGATCAATTGAAATTAATACCGATGATAGCTATTCTACTGCGCTCACGGATCTCTCCGATCCCCCTTCCCCAAACCGGGAGTGCAATTGTATACATGTAGTTAAAAAAATGAAGGGCACTGCAGGTCTTTGCAAGAGCTTAGAGATCCCTTATCGATTGTACGGGGAACGCAGCTACAACGAACGACGTAGGGAGCCCGCGATCTTAAATAGTTATGAAAGGAGGCAAGGTGATAAAAACATAAAACCCTTTTAACAAGTGCCTCTTTTTGGTTTATATATACAATAATTATCTATATTGATTTCTCCAGCACAATTGATATTCCGAGCTTACGCAGAGGATGCTTTATCTGCTGACTCGAAAACACGAATACTTTACACGTCCTATATAAAATCGGCATCCAGAATTCCAATGGCAGGGGCGAAAAAAAAAAGTAAAGAGGAAAATAAATCATAAAGAGGAAGAAACGTGAGGTATATATATATTATATATATAATTTGTAGCAAGGAGATCTGCCCAGGGCGAACACCGTCGTTGAGCTATTATAGAATAACAAAAATTACAAGTTAAAAAAAAATTCTGTAAGAGTTAGGCACGGCCTGCTCAAATAAGACCTTTCCCATTCTACCTCACCACTATCGCTACATCTATACAGTCAACCCCAATAAATAAACATCTTTTTATCTTGATCATTCATTTCTTCTTTTTCTTCTTCTTCTTCTTCTTCTTCTTCTTCTTTCTTCTTCTTCTTCTTCTTCTTCTTCTTCTTCTTCTTTTATATTATAATAATAATAATAATAATAATAATAATAATAATAAATAAATAATATAATATGAGAAGTAGAGGGTTCTAGAGTAAGTAGAAACCAGCGTCTACTACGGAAAACAAAATAAAGAATTTTACCATAGAAAAAAAAGAAAGAAAGAAAAAGCAGCCCCTGTTCATTCCACTGGTACCAAACTTCAATCACAAATTCAAGTTCATCCCCTTCAATGCTTCAAATAAGGTTCCTTTCGTACTTTTTTCTTTCCGCCGGGCATCGCCTTCGCACCGCGCCTAGGTGGCACGTGGGCCGCCGAGCTATTCTTATCAAGTTTCCTCCGCTTCGGTCCCACTCCGTCTTTCAGGATCCACCGGGGTAAGCGCGTGATCTTGCGATCAGGCTCAATTTGGTCCTCCGGACACTGCGCCTGCCCTCCCGAATCGCCAGGTTTCCTTTCACCAAATCTTCAAAATATTTCTCCGCCTCGGATCTCATCGGTATCTCCTCTCCAACTTCAACCCCGCTCTCCACTTTTACTATATTTTTTTTTGCCCCCTCCGTTCTGTTCCACCACTCCAGCACCGTGGTAGCTACTCTAGAAACCTCACGCGTAGTTCCGGCAGCTTTAAATAGGGCCATTTCGCCCTCGTATTAGCTCGTCGAGCTTAACGGCACTCATGGCGGGTGATCGGGCGGATGAAATGTGACCAGGTTCGGGTTCTTCAGTGTGTTCCCAGTAAAAAAAAGACCCGTGGGTCACGTTGAGTGATTTCGTAACGGCCGAACTGTCATAAGTTAGGCGCCTTCCCATTATTCACCGTCTGTCCTGGCTTTCTTTAAGATCGCGACGTGTATATGCTCTGGCCTAGCCATGCTGAGGCCGTATTTGTTTAGGCTAAATTGCAAGTCAATCAACGACGGTCGATCAGGAAACATGAAGAAGAAATGTCGCCTACTTTCCCAGGATCCTACTGTGAGGCGCAAATTTATGCTTTGAATCATATTTGACGGATTCTTTCGCCACGAATGATCGATTGAAAGTCAGCGGCCCGGTCGACCTCGAGGGGGTTAGAAAATGGCATAGAGTTTGTCTTTAGCGACATGCAAGAGAGAGGTCGTGTTGATAAATACTACAAGTGATTGTTGATGGAGAAGAATACGGAACCCCTCCAATGGAGAAAACCGAGGGCGAAAAGAGAATTCTGTACAGTGGAATTATTGTAAGATGTAATTGGCACAAATGAACGAATGATTAAACAAACAAATAAATAAAAAAAAATTTTTTAAAAAAAAAACACATACTCACATAAACGGGTATAGAAAATAGTATATAAAAAAAAAAGAGAAAAAAAAAAAAAAAAAAGGAAGGAGTCGGCCCAGTACAGTCTCTTATTTGCTCTTTCTTTTTTTGTTCAATTTAACCTATTCTCATTTGCTATATAGTACTAGTTCCCATGACATTCCAATGTGAATTGCGATTTAAATACAACATAAACACTTCTTTTTTTCTTCTTCGCTTCCTCTTCTTCCTCTTCTTCCTCTCTCTCTCTCTCCCTCTCTCATCTTTCCCCATCTAAGTGTCCAACCCCAAGCTACCTTGATTGTTAGGCTGGCAGTACGTCAACAGTAGCCGTATTTCATCTTCCTCTCCTTTCCTCGTGAAACCGTCCGTTCAATCCCTCGGGATAGATACCGCCGAGGATTTTTAGGCCGTTAAGACAAGGAAACTCATAAGATACAAAGCACGAACCTTTGTGGTTCTCTCGGGAAGTAAGTACAGTATTCCTTTATGTTCCCGTTCGCCTTTCTTTCTTCTTTCTCTTTCTCTCTTTCTTTTATGTGCTACGTGGGGTTGCAATGTAGGGTGAAAATAAATGGCCTGAGTTCGGCTAGGTCCGATTCCATTCCCGTCGCCAATCACGAAGAAGCTTCGCACCGAAGTAGCCAGCGGTGCGGCCCCCGGAGATCATCAATCATGTCCACTCTATGCTGAGTGGATGGTTATCATATCGTAGCAACAAACTTTTTTCGTACCAATAACCAGATAAGTGGTAAATAGCACTCACACTTACGCACCATCGTATATAGATAGCTTTTTCCAAAAGAATTCCCCAAAAAGTTATTGTGTTTTTCAGGTAGTAAATCACAAAAAAAAATTTTTTTTTGATATAGTCTAGGTTTATTAGATAAAAAAGCCTTTGGTATAGATTCGGCCGTCGCTGCCAATGTGTGGACGTTTCTCGTTCTTTTCCTTTCCTTGTAAAGAAATAAAACGCTCATAATGCGTTCTCGCTATATTAATATTAATACAAATTAAGCCAAATTTGCAAAAGGGACCTAATTCGATGATAAGCCATTACATTAGTACGCGTATCCTGTATATAAGCACTCAAGGAAATTCAAACGTAGAAGACGTCCTATATATATCAAGAAAAAAGAAACATGATATCGCTTTTTACCATTTTATGCAACCTTTTCCTTCCAACATGTTCAGCGGGCAAAATTCGTGAGCTAGCTATGCCATCTTGTTTATATTACCAAACTGGAGAGTTTCCACATGTATCAAACGAGTGCTTCCAGTCATTTCTTTTTTTTTCCTTCGATCAAACGAAACTTTTTAGTTACAAAACTAGAGTTCTCCTTCCGCTACGCTTCGCAAAAAAGCGAAAAAAAAAAAAAAAAAAAAAAAAATAAAGAAATCTACAAGAGTCGGATTCCCACATGGTCACCCACGTAGTACTAGTCGACCGATACGAGGCTTGTTTAGGGCAGAGCGGACGGGATGCCAAATTTTCCTCGTTCTATGCTCGTAGATGCAGTTACCTAGGAAGCAAGTTATATAAAGGGTTCGGGGTTGAGCTATTTAATTCGTGGAGGTCGAAATTTTTTATATTAGTCTTATCGATAAGAGGCTTGGAGCTCTTGCAGGACCAAAAAAAGAAGAAAAAAATTTGTCCTCTCACTTTGCCAAAGATTAATCTCCGTTATTTATTCGTGGAAGAAGGGTTAAAGAACCCTCCCAGCATGATAGGGTGGCTGTCAATTGATGAAAAACTGAAGGAAAAATACAGCATCCGATAGTATACCGCACTGTTTGGTGGAGAGAAGAAACCATGCTTGCTTAGAATAATTTGTAGATTTGAAAAACTGCTAGACGTGCTTTCTTATTATACACGATACTACTTCTTAAGTATACTGTTCGTGAATTACTTGCTTATAAGTCAATAGTAGCGAAAATACCTTATAATATTATATATAAAAAAAAAAAGTTAAAAATCGTCGAAAATCGAGCGAATTTCAATATTTTTATTGTTATTATTATTGAACATTTTACCTGCTTATATTGACTGTTGGTATACGGAATGAGATTTTTCTTGGCCGTGCTTGCTTATGATCTAATACCATGCTACTATAATGGTGTACCATCTAACATAGCTCACCGCCAAGTAATACGGTAGCTTTCACACAGCTCTTTTACGCAAGCAGCTTGTTGGATTAACAGCTCACAAATATTAAAATATTAAAATATTAAAATAATAATAATAATAATAATATAATCAAGGGCAATGGCACCATTAGAGAGACTAGAGAGTACACGAACTCCTCGTCCTCTTCAATCTCGTCAGCAAAAAAGAAATTGACAAAAAAAAAAAAAAAAAAAGAAAAAAGAAATAAAGATCTACAAGAGTCGGGATTTCCCACATGGTCACCCACCGTAGTACTAGTCGACCGATATGAAGCTTATGTAAGGCAGAGCGGACGGATGCCCAGTTGTCTTCATTCTATGCTCGTAGATATCAACTACTACCAGTGAAGGGCTATATAAATTTCAATGCGGAAAAAAAATTTTCACCTCGAAGATTGCCAAGATATATAACGCTGCGTGAAATTGAGGTTAAATTTTTTTTTTTTAGGGCAAGGGTTTAATTTGCATTGCAGATTGTCTTAGCGATAGATAGTTTCCTTGGCTATTATAGCTTCCCCGACAGAAGGAAACGAGCAATGAGGAGTCTTCAAGAAGGAAATGGCGTTTATCAGCAATTAGGAAGGATCGCGGGAACTTGAAAGATTTAGAATTCAAATAGTAAAGCTTTCGTTTAAGAAGCGGCCTTTTACGATATCGTATTTGCAAAGACGCATGGTGTACGTTGCTTCGGCTTGATTGTGTAACAAAAATCGGAGGTTGGATGTTTGTCGCTGAACTTCCGGCCCGAAGTCTGGTCCTTGTAAATCAGGCCAACCCAGTACGCAAAAGCCGAAAATACCGATTGCCGGCATTTGAACATAACAATAGCCGTCGCGAGATGAAAATTTAGTTAAGCTTGCCAAGATGAAGGTAACTTCAAGCAAGGATGTTTACAGGAACTTTCTTAAAAGCCGTCGAGTTTGCCGCTGCTAATGTCATTTATCATTTAGGGTCTGAGAGAAAAATTCGATAAGTGAACAATACGGAACAAATGGTGGATTCTAATAAAATTATGAGCTAGACAAATTCTTCAAAAAGCTCGTCCGAACCATGTAACATCAACAACTATAGAGAAGCTACATATATATACCATAATTGAATATTGCGTAGTAAGGGAAATCGTACTGTCTGTAGTAGTTATGAAGATCTAGCCTGAGAAAGGCGTACGTGTTGCGAGATCACCCGAATCGTTTCGAGCTTCAAGTCGGCATCTTCGCTGCTATAAACCCCAGATCCCCGTCGCCAGAGTAAGCGGGGTTCTGCCATCGTTATCTTTCGCGTCAACGTCGGCGCCCGCCTGACACAAAATATCTGCGACCTCAGGATTGAAGTTCCTGGCAGCCTCGTGGAGCGGCGTCCTTCCGCAATTGTTTTTCAGATTAATGTTGGCGCCAGCTTTGCACAAAAAACGTGCGACATTAATATCAACGGGCATTTTCGCCACTGCATACAAACCAAGTGCAGTGGTGTATCCCGTCCCAGCATCTTGCGTTGAGGTCCACGCCTCTTTTGCACAAGGTCTTAACAGCGTTCAGGAGCCGGACTCGACTGCATCGTGAAGCAGAGTTCGTCGAAACGCGTTGGTCACTCCTACTGGAATACCATGCTGCAGAAGGATGTCTATGATATGCACGTCGCCTTCCGTGGCGGCGGCGTGGAGAGCCGTATACCCAAGTGGGACTGATGGAATCGTTGACGCTAGGTAAATGGTCAGCGCCAACATTTAACAGTAGCCGCACGATCTCCTCGCTCCTCTCCGCGTGCTATATCTAATGGCGGATGGTGACCGTATAACATTCGGGTCCGCACGTGATCTAGAAGTAGCTTAACTAGCTCTAGACGCTTGCTTTGAGTAGTCTGCGAGTCTATGGCTATGCACAGAGGATAATCGGCATCTCCGCCATCTGGGAAGCCACTTGCGATGACGTCCTCTGCTATGTCGCGCTGAGGTTCATTAACACTTGCCCCTTTGGTTATAAGCACCTCGGTATACTTCTTTTGTGTTCTTATCGCGTAGTAAGCGCGGTTCGATCGTAATCGGTCGAGTTTTTACGCTGTAGGATGGATTTATCTGCGTTCCGCAACCACTCCGCGGAAGTTAATGAAAGGTCAACTAGAGATCTAGGTGGCATATACTTTTTTTAAACGTAATGCTTCGCTTTTCTTTCAAATTTTTTTTGTCTCTCTTTTTCTTTTCTTTTCTTCTCAAAGATGTAAAAAATCAATAAGAAAATGTGCGACAACAATAGCAATTCTTCCAATCTGGAGAGGGAGTTTGCGGAAGTGAGAGTTCGGGTACAAACCGGACATAAAAGCCTCCGCGAGCTCATCGTCTTCATCGCTCATCGCTCTTTGGAACGCCTTGAAGTATGCCTCGTCCGGCCCTACTATTTCACCGTCGATAAATTCCAAGGGGAACCTTTCCGAGATATCGACGTGACTCCTTCGATTTTGCTCTCCTATCTCCGCTCTAAATGCTGTAATGCCCGTGCCACCACCTTTGATACCATATCCGGCTTCGACTTCGACCTGTAAAACTTCGCTTCCGTGCTCTTGCCTAGCGCCTCGCATATGCGAGCCATCAGGTCGATGCAGACGTAAAAAATTCTCCTTCAATTGAGGTGCAGAGGACGATTTATCCGCTTCTCCCCCTCTCTCAAAAGCTCTGCGCAGAGCTTCTTTGCTTCCGCGGGCTTCCCAATTGAACGTCGCCTCCGCCCTCAGTATTCCAGACCGTATCCTGGTCACCCCACCTCATCTGTCGAGAGCAGCTGATTGGCGCTGAGAGCCTCGATGGACTCCTTCCAGCGGCCGACCATTTGCAACGCTTCCGATTGTTTGAGAGTCCACAAAATCACGTTCTCTTTTGTCAATTCTTCGCTGCCGAGTATGTTCGATTATGAGCAGCTCGGCGGTGCGAGTCTCGGAATCCAAAAGCGCCTGCGCCTCTTCTTGCTGGAATTCGACAAGTTGACGACCCAGAGACGATTCCTCCTCCGCGGTATCCGCGGTATCTCCGGGGTCCCAAGCCCAACATGCCCCGCGGTGACGCTGGGCTGAGCAGACCCAAACGAGAAATCATCCCCCGTACATGCCGATGGGGTCCCCCGATTGCCCGCTGAGGCGCTTGGCGTCCACCGGCTCTAGAGGTTTAGCCCCCAAAGTCGTTTATAGGCCCAGCGCTAGAAGTCTGAAGGCCTTTGGGGCTTCCTTATTCACCAGGCCGGAGAAGAATCTGACGCGGCTGTTTTGGGCGCCAACGTTTCTGATGTCCCGGCTACATGTACATTTCGTGAGCCCTGCCCGCATCGATGCCGAATCTGACATCGGCAGCTCTCACTTTCGCCGTCTCAATGCGTCGGAACCTGACATTCCGCCGTTGCCAATACGCGTCCAATTTATTGTAAAAAATTTTCGCACGAACTTTTTGTTTTTAGTTTTCTCGAGTTCCTGACTCTCGTGGATAGTTTCTTCCAGGTCATCCCTTTGATCCTTGACAATTTGTTTATGGAGATGCACAAATCCCAAAGAGCGGCGGCTGACTTTTATGGAACTTCCCCGATCCCGGTTCCAAAACTAGAAACAACTGACGGCGCTTAACGACCAGAGCTGGCCAATACTTAATACGAACCCACTCAAGTTCTTTACCTAATACCGTCCGTTAAGCCCAACGTACTTAAACAACTAAAAAATATATAATCTTACAATTAATAGTGTATCATAACTACAGTACTTATAATGCGGCGGATATCAGCAAAAATAATATAGATAATAATAAAAATGAACTGCTGGGCAATCAAGATGAGTTATAACATACGCATAATAATTATAAAGCTTGAAGATATATTAAAAAAGTTCTTTGAACACTCTTTAAGCCTCCTTAAGATTTATTCTATAAAGAAGGCTTAAACAGAGGCTAAAGAGATATTTTTGATTGGCCTCGTACAACTAGCTATCCTACTCACACAATATTACCTCTTTGCTCTGCTGGCCATACCTACTCCCCTGCCTACCTGCCACCTTCTCAGTATCTTACGCCGCTGCTCACTTAGGCAGCATCTCTCTCTCTTGCCAGATTATAACGAAGTATGGCAACCAGTAGCGTAACACAGGCCAATAATTACTAGGGAGAATTGGCTAGTTGGTTTGGTTTGAGCCTTAGTTTACTATATATGTTTTAGGGGTTAACGCTGTTGTGTGGGACGTCTTTATCAATGAACAAAATAGCTATATAGCTTAGTGAGTGAACGAGCTATACGAGCATAGCTTATGGCGCTTTCTGTACAATACATAAGAATCGCGAGCGCTTTGATTTATAATTCTGCTTATATCCACGGTGTCATATCTGTCAACTGCGGTGTACCAATAGCGACACTTCTAGTTAGATAATCAAACGCAATAATTGCCGCCGGGGTTTTTTTTTCTCGCCGTAATTCCCGTTGATCCTCCGGCACGGAAAAGGTGAACCGGGCCGAAAACACTCCGGGAAGTGAAGGTTACCGATCAGCGATTACAGTGTATTCATTATTAAGAACTAAAAATGATCTTCGAAGTCGCCAAGATGGAGATAACTTGCCGAGGAGCTTAGCCTAAGGTACTTCGGTTCTTCCTTCGGCGTTTAGTCCGGGTGGCTTTTTAAAAGCCGCAAGAGCGAAAGGAATTTCAGATACAACGTCATTAGGACGAACTGGAGATGTAACAGGTGAGTAAACATGATAGTAATGCACATTAATAGTTGCGATTTTATCTCTTGAAAACCGTTCGGATTCGCATTTACTTCTAGTATCACGATCGAACAACGGTGTTTGCGGACATTTTGGAGAGGGAAAAAAAAAATGCTGTGAGCCTCCGCGGATATTTATCCGGCTTTACTAGAATCCGACTTTCTATTTTTCCGGGTTTGAGTTTTTCCGAAGCTAAGCTAGACACAGCTTAGCTTGAGTTCCCCCGCCTGAACCGACTTTCGTTCTAGAGTTCAGAGCCAATTGGAACTCCGCGCTTTAGCGGAATTTTAGCGGGGGAGTGACGTTAAAGAATAAGTACCTTTTCGCAGTGATCTCGAATCAAAGATACCTCGCTTTCACACAAGCTTTTTTTTTTTTTTTTTGGCGATTTGATGGTGTGGAGTGACCCTCAATTTGCGGGTCCTTAGAACTTCAGCTCGAACATCTAGAAATTACTTATATAAAGCTAGGATTCAATCCTCCGACAATCGAAGCAAACTTCATCATTTCACCCCTTGCTTGACAAATTTCTCATAGCTTCTCATCATATCATAACTATCTCACGATTACGACACTAACCTCCCCTTCCGTGTACGATTCCTCCGAAATGTCAGGATCAGTAAAGTGCCCCTGCGCCATTGGGCAAAAACGGTCCCCAGATCCCGCCGTCGGTTTCGCATGCTGGGTAAACCCCTTCCCTCCTATACACTTCCTGTTCCATCCCTCTTCCTCCCCCCCCCCTCCCTTCCCATGAACTCACACTAACACCCACCACAAGGCCTCTCCGTACTTCCTGTTCCATCCCTCTTCCTCCCCCCCCCCCTCCCTTCCCATGAACTCACAACACACCCACCCAACAAAGGCCTCTCCGTCGGCTACGGTTCCTCCCACCAGACGCGCCGACGCTTCGCCGCCATCGACGCCGCCTACGACCTCCGGCGCCACGCACTTCGACACGCCCAATCCTACGGCGACAACGAATCCCTCCTCGGGAAATGGCTCCAGCGGCCCCGACCCCTCGCAACGCGAATCCTTTCATGCCACCAAGTTCGGCGTATCCTGGACGGCGGAAAGCTTTTACGGCGACCCGTGAATTAGAAAAGCGTGCTCGGAGAGTCTGGATAAGTTGGGCATCGATCAGATTGATCTGTATTATTACCATAGGATCGATCCGAACGTGGCCGATTGAGGTTACGTAGGACTATGCAGCTGAAGCATATGTATTTTTGCTACGCTTTTGATAACGGTTTTGCTTTTTTTGGTGGGGGGGAAGTGATGCTAATGGAGATTTTGATGGAGGGAGGGTAAGATTAAGCACTTAGGGCTCTCGAGGCTTCACGGCTACGATCCGCAGGGCCGCTCACGTCGCGAGGATATCGCCGTTTTTGCTACGCTTTTGATAACGTTTTGCTTTTTTTGGTGGGGGGGAAGTTATGCAATGGAGATTTGATGGTAGGAGGTAAGATTAAGCACTTAGGGCTCTCGGAGCTTCACCGGCTACGATCCGCAGGGCCGCTCAGTCGCGAGGATATCGCCGTTCAGGTAAGCGGACGCCTATATCTACAACCCCACGATTTCTCTAAAGGGTCCCGCACATTACATATCCATCGCGGGGGTCCTCTTCTTAACTAACGTTCCCCATTCTCCTTCGTAGATCGATACTCCCCTTCGCCCTAGACATCGAAACACAACGACGTCCTCAAAACCTGCCGCGAGCTCGGCATCGCCGTCGTCGCCTACTCCCCCTCGGCCGCGGCATGCTATCGGCCAGTAAAATCCCCCGCCGACTTCGAAAGAAGGACTCCCAAGTTGTCCCCCGCTCTCTCCGCCGAAACTTCCCGAAAATCTCGAGCAG
The DNA here is from genome assembly GCA_002224055.1 of Pezizomycotina sp. ARF18. Taxonomy (NCBI): domain Eukaryota; kingdom Fungi; phylum Ascomycota; species Pezizomycotina sp. ARF18. The sequence goes on from AZLU01000036.1 coordinate 192,269, forward strand.
TATCCACCATAACCTCCCTCGCCAAAGAAATCCCACGCATCGCAATATAACCTCGCGTGGATCTCGCTCAAGTGAAGACTTCTTTGTCATTCGGGGAGTAAGAAGGCGATACATAGAGGAGAATACGAAAGCGCGGAGGTGGAGTTGACGAAGGAGGAGGTGGAGGAGCTGAGGAAGGAGCTGAAGGGTGGGACTGTATGGGGAGGTACCGAAGGGTATGCAGGAGCATCTGTTTTGGTGATAGTATTGCGTTGGGCCAGTGGAAGCCGAAGGCCGAGCAGATATGCGAGGAGACGCGCACGGACGGCGAGGTGTCGGGATCCGCCGACGTCGCCGACGCAGTCGAGTTTTAGCCGAAGAGCCGCGAAGTAAAGGAAACGTGGGGGGTCGATGTGGAGGTGCTGTATTTTTCGATTAGTTTTTCTGAATTATTGTGGTGGCAGGCGTATAAAGAATAAGTCGGCGATGATGAAAAGCAGCATAAAACAGGAAGCAGCAGTAGTATGCAAAAGCGGCGTGGTCTCATATGTTTGTACGTGATTTTTTGTACAGTCCATTAATGAACAAAAATAAAACTAGCAACAAAAATAGGTTTCCTTGCGCATGCTTGTTATACACGAAGTATCACGCAAATTTATTTAAAGGTGGCACAGGTGCTTTTATGTGGAGAAAGTGTAGACCTTTAACTATAAGGCGGTCTAACAAAATATCACCAGCTCCACAATTACACGCAGCAATTGAAAAACATAAATCTTTCAACAGTGTTCCTCCTGAATGCTCCTTTCGCCTTAGTAATCTCCCTCATTAGTGACGATAACCTTTCCCAACTATATCAGACCATTTCTACACACAGACTATTCTCCCCAGAACTGATCGAGCCAGGCAACATCGGGTCATGCCTACAAAGAAAGCACGGCATACATTCGTGAAACGCAAGGCTACTCTACATAGTGTCATTTTTTGAGGAATATTGCCTGGTGCCCACTTCCACTTCCAACGAGAGAGGTGGTTTCGAGAAAACTACCTTTTGAATATACTCAATACCTACAAAAGTTAGAAGAAAAAAAAAAAAAAAAGGTAAGGGGAAACTAACATCGGACACGTCAAGCACCGATTTCCATCCGCACATAACACCGTTTGAACGAATGAAAAGTAAGAAAAAATATCACAAAGAAAAGCTGCTTCGCTGGTTCGAACAGCGGAACCTTAGGACAATCATTTCTAGGAAACTAAAACCATCGGCCATTCGTATGGATATATATAGTCATTTGGAATGATAATTGCAGATCCCACGCTCTACCAATTGAGCTAACAGCTTGCTTTACACCTTATTATCTTGTGACAAGTACAAAGGCAGAATCTATAATTTGTATTATGTATTGAGTGAGTCATGATTTCATAATAGGACGGTTTTTGATTTTTGAGACTATTTTGTGGATTTGAGTTTATGGATCACGAAACAACGAAAGAAATATAGTTCGGAGGTTTAACATCAAGAAAGTCTTGCGGTTTGGGGGATATTGAGTGGTTGCACAAGAATGCTTGTTCGAGCCTCGGTTTCGTTCTCGGTATTTTTTGCGAGAGGAAAACCTGCTTGAAGCAACGAAAATCGTCCATTTATTTTTTTTTATTACTATTTTTTTTTTTTTTTAGATTTTACAACGAAGAAATCGAAGAAAGATGGATGTCTTTGAAGATCGACAATTATTTCCGTGGCATTTCCTTCTCCCCTTTCGCCGGTTCTGTGGCTAGGTAAAAAATGCGGTTTAACGTTACTATAAACCGAATGTCCGATGTTCTGTCACGATTTGTAAACCCTTGCATTTTCCCGTTTTTTTTTTTTTTTTTTTTTTTCGGTAGATCCGCGTGGACGCGACTGCATGATCCTTTTTACGTATAACCCTAACCAACATGGGGGCTATGGAATCTCGTGGACCGGCAAAAACCCCGCCTTGAAACCAAACGGTTCCCTTCTTATTTCTCTCTAATTACTTTATTTCATATATACGCTTTTTCCCCGTCCTCTACATTCGCTTTTGTCGTTCTTTATTATTAAAAGGTAGGCGATATATGCTATTTTGACGATATACTATTTTTTGTTTTGATCGATTTAGCTGATCTCTGTTCAAAAACGAGATTTCCCTGATTTAGCTTTATCGCCAAGTCTCTTCCGTTTGTTTATTTTTTCGGGGACGAAACAAAAGGCAATATTACAAGCATTCACGATCTTCATACATTCTTCATTTTTTTTTAACACCTTTTTTCACATGAACGGAGAATGGAGCGCAAAAAAGCTCCCTCGACGATCCCTCCGGCACGGCCCGCACCAGCCGGCATCCGAGCCCCGCAATTTCACAAAACGCCTTCTCCAACGAAGCTCAAGAAGCTGGATGGAACCGGACGCCGCAGCATCCACCGCCCTCGCACCACACCGACACAACAACCCGCCGAACACCCCAACACAAAACCCCAACCCCCATCGACAACCCCTCCTAAACCCGCATAGAACTCCTCGCCCAATCGCAAACTTCAAAGGCTCCTTCGTCCCTTCCTCACCACACCTCCACACCCTCCCCACCCCGCGAAAACCCTCATGGTCCGAGCACTTCACAACCGGCTGGTCCGACCGGCAAATCTACCGCGGCGCCATAATCGAAGCCGTCGCCACAATGCTACTAGTCTACATCTCCGGCCTAATAGACGTAACGATAGTCATATGGATACGCGGTATTTACCTGTTTTCGCGCTGTTAGTAATATTCTTGCTGACGCTGTTATTATGGCTGCGGGCCGGGAGCGGTGGCATAGAACCCGACGATTACGTTTGCGACGATGTTGTTGGGCTTACGGGGTTGCGAGGGGTTGTTTATCTTGCAGGGCAGTTGCTGGGGCGGCGGTGGCGGGGGTCGCTGAGGGGCTGGGAGCGAGTAGGGCGATTGCGTAGGTAGTCCCTTCTACGGTTGATTTGAGGTGAGTGTGTGCTGATTGTTATGGGGGGGCTTTATGTATAGGCAACACGCGGCGGCTGCTTTATATCCGGCGACGCGGTAGACTCCGGTCAAGCGCTACTAAACGAATCACTATCATCACTAGCTCTACTGTAAACCTTCCCTTCATAACCCTCCCCCAAAATCTTCCCCTTTCCCTCCATTCCCTACTCCACCTCTCCAATCTAACGAAAACCTTTAGGTTCATAGCGTTCGGCGTCGGCCTCGACCCCGCCAAGCAAGCTCTTCGGCGCCATAATCGGTCCGCTAGCCGTAGGCTCCGTCGCACTCGTCGTGTTCGGTAACGCGGTATCGTTCCGGATATACAGGCGCGAGCATGAACCCCGCGGGTGCTTCGCGTTTTCGGTAGCGAGGGGCGGGTTCGGGACCAGTGATTTGGTGGGTGGGCGGTTATCGGGAGTGTTGTGCACGCGGGTGTTTTACCTTGTTTGTCCCCGTATGATGAGAGGCCGGTGAGGGCTGTTGATAGTTTTGTTTAGTGAGAAGGTGTCGGTAGGAAAAAAAAAAAAAAAAAAAAAAAAAAAAGTAGCGGACCCGCTCGAGGACCTGTAAAGATAGATATTATAGATTAAACTTTTGCATAAAACTAGAAACTTTTTAATGGATGAGGAAAAGAAAAAAAAAAAACCCCACCTCAACCAACCGATGTCACGAGCACAAGAATGAAACGACGCTTGTCTCTGCGTTAGTTGTTGTTTTCTACATCGTGATATTTAGGATTTGGTATTTTTTTTTCTTTCTTCGATAGTAGCCATGGTTATTCATGATTCATAACTCACACCACGTTCTTTTTTTTTTCTACCCATCGTTTCAGAAACATCGTTAAATCTCATGTGACTTCAGAATGGCATAACACTAGAAAAAAAGTAGAATATGACCTCGAACCATTTTGTGTGCTCGAATAAACCTATAATTCAAATGGAACCTATTTAATGAAGCTAGTACGAGACTCGAGAAGAAGGAAAGAGGAAAGAAAAGATTTTGTTACACACAGGTATGATCGTAGAAAAATAGTGTTATGATCCAATCCTTATGATCCTCATTATTAAATTCTCTGCGAAGCTACTCTCCTCTTCTCCTAAAAATTTCTCCATTTGTGAAAGGTGATAGTGGGGGCAAACGGAACTGCTACGCTACGTGCCATACTCACCGGCGGCCTTAAGAGCTCTCATCCATGCCGAGGGTCTTGCGCTCCCTGGAACAACGAATAACGTCTCCATATATGGCGTTCAGCCCTTTAGTAGCGCGGTTACGCGCGTACTTCGCGAAGATAGATATCGCCCCCCTCCGCGGTCGTAAAGGCACCCAAACGGAAGGCCGTGGTAAAAAGCTACCCATTGCCTTCGCTGTTTGCGCATTTTGTACAACCCTGTGGCCGACGAAAATTCAGCAGTTTGGCAATTCTTAAACCACTACTTGAAAGTTTCTAGGAGCTAAAACCTTTTTTTTTTTTTGATCCTTGTAACGCGAGAGAGAAGATTTACAAGGTCTGCTGCACCCCTCGACCTCCATCTAAGGCGTCGAAAAATTTCCTAAAAGTGATGTTCCGCGGGTCGGACTTTGTTTGCTTTGCAAACGGCATCTCGGGCGTAAGTTCCTGATTTTTGGCAAAATATCGTTTCGTTTTGGTGCCTGTAACACACTCGCTGATGGTGATAGTATCACAAGAGCCAACGAGTTTTCCTGTTCGTCTGGTATTCGGGGTAATGCTTAAAGCTTTTCCTCCCTTGACTGAGACATGCATATGGGTTCCACAAGCCCGTGTTCGTTTTTTTTTTTTTTTTTTTATTGAGAAATATCTCCTCCAAGGCTTTGAATATCCTGCGTATTTCGACCTTGTCCATCTGCACTGTCTGTAGGGAGGGATACGAGACATATCTCGATTACCAACTAAAGCACGGCAGGTCAATATAAGTACTGGAATCCCAACAATTCTTTCTAAATCTCTTAACAGAAATTTGGAGCCAGTAAATCACCGAACAAGGAGACGAAAAAAATTGAAACAAAAAACACTTCTGACTAGCTAATAAACGAGTGCAGATATGTAGATATAGAAATGGGGGGGGGGGGGGCAAAATGAATCTCACCAAAAAAGACCTGAGCCCAGTGGCGAGAGCACCGCGCTTCATTCTTTCTGACGCTCCCAAAAATTTGATACTTCTCTGCCATTCTACCCATGACCCTAGCCGCGCCGCGTACTTGAACTCCCGGGCTCGATCTCAACCGCTAGCCCGAATTTATTTAGATTTTTTTTTTGGGTCTTTTCGGTGTATCACTTATTTAGTTACAATTTTGGTATTGGAGAAATAAGGGTTTGTGTATCGGACCTCCGCCCGAAACAAAAAGAAAAATTTTTTTTTCCTTTATCGATAAGAAGTAAAAAAATTCTTCACTTCAAAAGTTCAACTCTACCAAAAATCCTCACTCCATATAGCTCTTCTCTTGCGGTCATTTACATCTACGAGCATAGAATGAGACAACTGGGATCCCGTCCGCTCTGCCTTATATAAGCTTCATATCGGTCGACTAGTACTACGGTGGTGACCATGTAGGTGCTTGAGCTGTTCATTTTTTAAAAATTTTGATACAAGATCCTATATCATCAAGGTATTATCCATCATATAGGTTTCGGGAGGGACAGTAATAAGTCATGTAATGGACTGAATTCAGGTACATAAGCTCAAGTCATTCGTTTTATGTACTACATGCTATTTGCTCGTAATTTTTTAAGGAGTTTCTATTCCTTCTTCCTTTTTTGTCTATTAAAAAAAAAAAAAGAAAAAGAAAAAAAAAAAGAGGAAAAGTAAAAATATTTGCATAGATTAAGGGCCGAATGGATACGAGAAGCATGGGTGTTTGATATTTCCTACACAGGAGAAAAAGAAAGTGAGCCTTGGAAAAACATTGTTCAATGTCCAATTGAAGTAGACGGTTTCTTCCCGCTCGACAGAATAGAATTCGCTTGCTAATTTTTGGGATAATAATATATCAATGGTAGATATATATCTAAGATGGTCTTCAACGTACCACTATATCTTATATCGTGATAATGGAGGGGGTTCATCGTAAAAGGGTTGAGTGTTTTGTTTGAAGAGTACGAGTCGCTGGCGCCACTATATCTGCATTCGGCCTCAAAAGTTTAAATGCAGCTAATTTTTGCCCCCTAATACATGCGAACTTCCGCCGGCAGCGAATAGAGAGACATTCAATAAGGTTCGAAAGAGACCTTGAGGGCTTTAGCTATTTACCTTCTGCGCCGGTCCAGCAGCTGGTGGCCTATCTCGATGACGACGAGCATGCATATTTGGTGGTAATGACGGTTCCGGATCGGCGGGAGCCGTATTGTTCTCGTTCGTGTTGTCGTTGGGTTTGTCGTCGTGATTGCCGTCGCTGTCGTTCGGAGCCAACAAGATGCCAATAATCAATGGTAATATGAAACACCCCTAAAACTGCAAACACTGTCCACGACAGCGCTTTCTCCGCGTGCTCGCTCCAGGCATGCCTTTTTGCTATTTGGCAAGGTTGAATAGGAAGGCCCAAGACCGGTGATGGAATACGTGTAAAATCCGATCGTTGTTGCTGTAATATAGTTTAAAGGGCGTCAGGTCGGTTGTAGAGGAGGCGTCCGCGTGCGTAAATAAGAATTTAAATCGAAATAGCTAGGATTGGATAAAGATGAGGTATACCTGGTCCAGGCATCCATGCCTCCACCCTTTCTGGTTTTTCAAGACTCCTATTGAACAAAACCAAGGACAAGCCCAAGCATTCCAACCCGGCGCCGACGGTGTCAATAATGGTTGCTGCCTAGCCGCCTGGTCTTCAGGCTTAGGAGCTTGATTGAATAAACTCCAATAGGTCGGGCGAGAGCCCTACGATAACATCCAGGATAAAAAAGAGCTTTTTGACTACCGCTCGTTGTTAACCGTTAGTACTCGAGGAAGTTTCACTGATTGATTGCTGCCTTCTCGTTCATCTTCGACAGTGTTCCACTACCCTCAAAGAGATCTTGCTGACGCCGGACTGCTTTCCTGGCACTATTCTGCCAGCAGGTCGGATGTAGACTTACAAATGAATAACATGCTTGTTTTGCCGACGAACGTATACTAGGCTATATCTGTCGAAAAGAGGCGAGAGTAGTTCTTGGTATTGGCGATTGTGTAGTAGGAAAGAAGATGGTGAAATTGATGTTGGGAGTTGTTTGCTATTGCCGCTCTTACTCACCAAAGACTTTTCACCTTGGCTATCCCTCTATCTTATTTTTTTTTTTTTATAAAAAAAAAAAAAAAGGAACATGTATTCTTACTATTATATTTACACGAACTTTGCGCCAATACAAGTATGCCTTTCAAGCTAATGAGATAAAATCGTTACCCTTACCAACATGACAAAACTCAAACATTTCCAATGATAGAACTTCATCTGGAAATTTGGGGTTCCGGCGGAAAAAAAAAAGGGGGGGGGGGTTCCTCTGAATTTAGAATGGATAATTGACTAATGGTTCTATGTAGCGCACAGTCGACATTGACGTAGAACCTATATCTGTCCAATCGGTTCATTGGCGAGGTACGCAGCATCCGTCCCGCTATACGCCCCGGAATAGTTGGCTTCAATCTCGTCTCTTTGTAGATTTCCTCTTATATTTATTTATTTATTATCTTTTTTTAAAATCACTATATCCAAATTTGTTTTATTTTTTTGTATATTGACGACTAGAGTGGCAACGTTGCTGTAGTAGTAAATAGGACCTCAGTACCTAGGTACCTTTTTTTGCACAGCCATGAGAACTAATTGATTGTGACAATGAATAGCTTTGAAAACCTTTATGCTCTAATAGTATGTATTTATCCGGTTATAAGTAAGAAGTACAGGACAAATTATATATAGAGAGATAGACTAAGAAAAAGCTATGAGCATTAGAAGAGCGCGGGTGATCAAAAGGCAGCATAGATTCATATCTATATTATAACTCTTTATACGACTAAAATCCCTTCTAGTAAGCCTTTTACTTAGTCTATATGTCCTCCAACCACTCTTTAACAGAGATCTCTCTTTATAGAAGCTTAGGCGTCTATTCTTAACACCCCTTTAACGTAGAATAAGAGCCTTAACGTACCTATAGCCTTTTAGGTATATTACCCATTAATACGGTTTTAGCTCTTGTTTTCGCGGGCAAGCCGTTTCAGAAATACTACTTATAGATATCATAATTAATGTAGAATATATATTTATACGCGCTATCGTCTGCCCAAAATCTTATATTTTTGTAGTATAAATCGCAGTAGAAGTTAGAACCACTTTTGAGGAGGCTTTTATTTATCACGTTTATAGTAGGCTATAGAGGGTTCTAATCTATTGCTAAGTTATTGATATTGGCTTTAAATAGGCTAATTTCCAATTGCGTGATTATATTATCTCAGAATTTAGATCTAGGTGACTCGTAGCTATCGGAGAATATAGACCTGGGGGACTCGTAGCTATCGCTCCCAGCGGAAGACTCTCGTCTTGCGAGGTCTTCCTCGTGAATAGACTTATTTGAGATATATGATTGTATCGTCAGCGCGACCGCGCTTCCTTCTCTATACCCGAAATATAACTAAATATACGAGATAAAAGACGTTGAGCGAACGCGTTATTATTTTTGATATTATCTATTAGAAGGCCTATACAGCGTTAAAAAAACCTTTATAAGGTTTTTCGCTAGCTTTATTACCGGCCCGACCTTATAAAATATTAGAGAAAGTAATATATTAATAGTAGATTTAAAGGCCTTAAAAGTAGACCCTAATACTTTAATAAGCTTAGACTGGGTTTCCTAGTCTTTACTAGGGTAACGCTTATAATACTAGGGTTACTAAAAAGTTAAAAATCTTTAAAAAAAATTTTTAAAAGCCAATAACACACCGACTTAATCCAATATTACTCTACAGTTAGATTATTTATGACTTCGTATAATAGTCTTTTAGCCTCCTCGCTATCTTTTATTACTATTTAAGCAAAGGCAACAATATAAAGCTATATCTAAGCTTTAACTAAGCGTAAACTACGGTTTGAACTTCCCGCTACATCTTATATAACGCTTTTATAGATATTAAATAGATATTACTCTTATTTTAAATACTATACTGTTTGCTAAATATAGTCGTGACTACTTAGATACGTTAAATACTCTACTAGTTTTACTTTAGAGGGACCTTTTAAGACTTCTATAGTTCTCTTATGCTTGGAGCAAGCGGTGAATTCGAGAATAATGTCTTCGACGGCGTTAAAGAATCTATCGTTTAGGTCGCCTGCAGACTTAATGCTCTTCATGGCAAGTTCCCATTTCCGCTCAAAAGGAGCGATTCTAGCTAGGGTGCAGAACGTGGAGGACGTATATGGTTGCTCGTGGCCAGTCTTCGTTTGGTGTTTTCGATTTGGCGATAATCTCAACAGCAGCGCTTAGGACCGGAGGGATTCCTGCGTACACTTAGTCCGCATCTCCTCGGTTTTATTAGAATCGCATCTCATGTCGAATAAATTTTTACCTTTCCAGTAGAGTAACCAAAGCCGTTCACTATCGCTTATGGGCTCAACCCCTAACCTTCGTCGATCACTGAATCCCGACTTTTGTAGATCTTTCTTTCTTTTGTTTTTTTTTTAAACCTCTAATCTCAGGACCGGGATCCTTCTTTTCTCTCTTTTTCCTATCTCATCGACATCTATTTTTTGTTTTCAAAATTCGATATCGTGATATCCTACGTGTCTAAAATAACCGTGATCACCGAAGAATAAACTCATTTGTTTTATACGGACCTTCCGCTTGTCGAGGAAGATACGCCAGCATACAGCAATTAATGTACGACAAATGATCGGCGCTCGACAATGACGCGCCATTTAGAGATAAAGGGAGTATAATAAAGCCTAGACGATAGCTAGTAATAGGGCTTTCAGCTACCTATCTGGTACTGGAGAACTTAAGCGATTTTAAGTGTAGATGACGTTGACTTGGATTGATACTGGCATTTTCTGCATAGCTCTTGATAAAATAATGGAGAAACCTTGATAGGTGCTGAAATGTTAATATATCCGAGAAAAAAGCAATAAATTAAAGATAAAATTGCAGAATGAAGTTAACTCTAGCATTACTCGGTCTAAGAATACAACAACTAATGAGATCAACCCATCGTCCATGACCGCCTAGGACTCTATATGTCCGGTACTACCGCGGCTTCCCTCCCTGTTTCTGCGATTGGAACCGCCAGACAAAATAGTTCAGGGATAGTTACCCGCGCGAGTGGTAAACCTGTCGCTGTGTTTACCAAACCACCTTAGGCCGATACCATGTCCTTTCTTCCTCTGTTTCTCTTTTTGCCGCTAGCTGCTCTTTCCTTCATCTTCTCCCACTCTCCTAATATCCACTTTTTAGTGGTTTAATGTCACGCAGTTTGAACTATAGGCCAAATTCCCGAAGAATCTAGTCTTGGTTAGGTACCCGTTGAGGTGTTCATCCTTTATATCTTAAAAAAAAGTTTCCATTTACGTTAGCCTTCTTCTCTTCAAGTTTTATTCCTTTTTTCTCTCCTCGTTTCGTTGTTTCCATATGATAACTAAGTAGCTACCTGAAGACAGAAGCCTCAACGCTCATCGCTGTTCTCCAAGAGTGTCAAACTTACATGATACCGTTCTCCGTTGCAACATAGACCGATGGAACTCTTCCCCCAAGAATCTTATGAGTTCCACGTCTTTGGGGAAAGCACCTTTAACGGGATTGATTTGGTTAGTTACGAATTTATTTTTTCATGGTGAACATGATACGATTTACCCTTGATAGGTTTTTTTTTTATTTTTTTTTTCGACGATAGTGTAGTACTTACAAACAGCACCATAAAGCAGGCCAATGTGTACCGTTATCGATTTTCGGTGGAATGTACTGCCAGCAAGCGAAAGAGGAACCAGAAAATTTACCAAATTGGCAGTGGGCTTCGGGGGCGGGAGCCTGTTTGCTATTTCCTCCACCCATTGATCTCTTTTAAAGGGTAAGAAAGTTTAAGGTAATTCGATGATCGATCGTGGAGATGGTAACAGAGATGTCTTTCTATTTTTTTTTCTGGAGAAATATATATTGTATGTTAAGAAGTGGATTCGAATATGCATATATATGTAGTTCTTCAAAATGGACCTTAATGAGAGATTTCAAGGCCTATATATGTCTCTGAGGGTATATATTTCAGGTTGCGCTCTTTGAGAGCCATGTCGAAGTTGAAAGCTCTGGGTTTAGCTCTACTCGAATTGGCTTTACATATTAAGGTGAAATCTCAACCAAACCAAGGCGCCTTCACCGCCTCAAAAGCTAGCTTAAGCAACCTTACCTTCGCCCTGCGAGATGCTATATTTACATCTCGCGATGGTAATAGTAGACTATAGATTAGCTATCTTGTGGAGTTTCTTACTATCTGAACATTAAAAGCTTCCTTCGCATGACATGAAAGAATATAAGCGGTAATTGAGACTTAGTTAGTATTGAAGACAATAGCCACGTAGATTTCGCTCCTGTGGCCGTTAAAAACCCGTTTTTTCATGCATAGCGCCAAGAGTAGCTTAAGCCCCTGACAGGTTCTAGCCTATCTTGTGTGGGGGTGAGCTAATACCGGTAGCATAACGCGGGCTGATTTTGCCTAACCTTTGGTAACCGCTTCACCGCCCAAGCTACCTCTGAAAATAAGGAATCCCGTTTGTGTACCTGACTAAAAGTATGACCGTATGGTAGACTCCCCACCCCCCAAACACAGGAAAAGAAAGGGGGGAAATACCCGAATCAACTCATTCCGAGGGATATCGCGCTCTTGAAGAAATACTGTGTACAACTAATGAGCATAAGGCGGGAGCAAAGTGGGACTTAAACCTCCAAATGTGGACTGGTTAGTAAGTATATTATGTAAGCGATAAGCGATTACATCTGAGAAATTTAATAGGTATGAAGTGTCTAGTGGAGAGAATTAATGAATAAACGATCTAAAATCGATACTATCAGTACATGCACTTTCGCTTTATAGATATATGGCTTGGATAGGACATTTATAATATTAGACCGCTGGGATGTGATACCCGCTAACGATAATGTTTCTGTTATGGTAACGCATCTCCAAAATAGAAAGAAAGAAAAAACACAGATGACGAGTTTCAGGAGACGGGGACGAAAATAATAGTTCGAGATTTCTTCAGTCTGCCTCCCTTGAGTAAAATCGGCCTCATGCTCTTCCGCTTTTTCTATTTTTATCAATTGTTGGGTGTTTTACAGGAGTGAACGACCTCCCAGACCCCGTCAAATTCTGAAGTGCCCTATAATTTAATTTTTTCCGCGTCAGCGTGTCTAGCTCACACACTTCCTCCAATATATTTTTGCTACCATGAGTCCGGATATCCAAAATTGATGTACTCTCAGATGCTCGAACAAAGGTACATAACGGAAAAAAAAAAGCACGTCAGCGGATGAACCTACCTCTTCCCTTGACCCATTGCAGCATAAAAGAAAGCATTTGTTCCCACCCTTGGGCCCATCAAGCACGGTGCACAATGGGTCATTTCCGCTATGAACCAGGCTGCCTTTTGGTATAATTAGCGAGCGATCTTCTTGCGTTGACAAATATGGTTTTGCCTTTTTCAAATTTTTTCTCTCTTAGTTTTATGCAAATTAATGTCTCGATGTATATATATATAATCTCCGGTACTTACACTGATTGCCGTACGTCAGAATATGCATGCCTTGCGGGTTCGTGTGCGCCACCGTACGGTTCCAGCACTGGTAATATTCGTAACCTGAATCACAGTTGATTCCAGCGGGGGGTGCACTGCTACCAGCGCCGATACCTTTGGTGGTTTTGCTACCCGCGTGACCCATTGGCTCTTATTATAAGGAATTTTGTAGTTAGATGGGAATGACTAACTTCCGGAGGGTGATTTTGAAGCTTTGGCGGAAAAAATTAAACGAGACACGAGGCGCTGAGAACAGGATATGTCCAGACTTGAGCGGTCGATGCTGAGATATTTATATTACGTTCGTCAAGGTCTCTAAATCTATAAATCGACATTTCTGCTTCGTTTCCATATATGCTATGAAATTATAAAAATCAACCGGCGGGGCTATTAACCTGGAGGAGCGATTCCTGAATCACAAACTCTAGCACTAAATCGTAGACATAGCATTAATGCCTAGGTTTTACTATGCGGAGTATCTGTAGCCGCCCGTTAGAATTCGCGCCTCCGCACAGCCGTTAAGAACCGTTTAACCTTCAAACAGCTATGAACGAGAGTCTAGTTTGTTTTCAAGACTTTCTAGAACGAAGGAAAGGAAAAAGAAAAAAAAAATTTTTTTTTGTTCATGTCACAATGGCTGAATTTGAAATATTACGAAAATGTTCAATTATCAAAATCGACTTTCGTAAGAATAAGAGCCGTAATGCAGGGCAGACCAGTTTCGCTGGGCTTTGTTAACCGCTTCATCGGCTTTGCTAGTTCTAAGAATAAAAAACGGCCTTGAGACTTTTCTTCTTGAGCTAATTTACTTGAACACAAAAAATAGTAGAAAGAAATTCCAAGTGTGGCCACTTAGCGGGAAAACAAGAACAGGAAACGTTGTATGACAATAATCGCAAAATCAGCGACCGTTCGGAAAGTAGTTTTCAACGCCATGGTCTACTTCCATACCACTTTTCAGTTCGCAAGGACCGTGTCAAATTTCACGGCTTCCTCCCGCGACCGGCGCATCTATGCTGAGCTCTTGGCAGCAGCGGTAGCATCCCATTACCTTCCCGTACCCGTTTTTGACTGGGAAAGCGTCCTGGAAAGTAGTTGATGCGGTTTAGCAACGGCTTCCTTTCAAATATCAAGGGGAGAAAAAAAGGTTCAGAGTTAGAGAATACTTACATGCTCCAACGCGGGGCCTCTGCAGCACCCTGCGTCAGTATGATTCAGGCCCACGTTGTTGCTCTTGATGCCTAGAATTATAAATAAAAAATATCGCTTCTGATTAGCGATACCGTTGGATATGTTATGTTGGGGTAATACGAACATGTGTGCCCCGTCCACTGTTTCGTCGGGCTTAGGGCACCGTCCTGAGACCAGCGGACGCAGTAGTACTCCTGGAGTCCGCTTTTGCAACCCCATACGGGACTTTCGCTTGGGGACGGATGTCGCCTTCGGGATCGTGGTGAGATTCACGTCGCGCGGCTCTGAAACGAGAGGTATAGCTGCTGTACCTGTGAACAGAAGGCAAAAGAAACTAGCAATAATGCCGGCTAGAAAGTTCATTTCGCTTGAGAGGAGGAGGTCGCGTACGTATAGGGGGCGATATCAAGAGAGCTGCGAGATCTAACGAAAGATTTAGCTATCCTATTGCATTTCTATGCTTCTGATTTTACGTGGGATGCAGAAGCTCATAAAGAGAGGTCCGTGAGCTATACATATACTTTTCTATTCAATGTGCCTTGATGCACAACTTGACGGCCTATGGAAGTGTATCCAGTCGCCGGTCATTTTCTCATAAATCGTTCAGTAGTCTAAATCGCTTTTCTTTCAAGGAAATTATGTTTGCAATCATGCGATTAGGCAAGTTCCATAACGATCCGTAACCTTTGTTAAAATATTAACGGGACCGCGGCATTTGTCTAGATCCTTTTCACGGATCGAAGACCTCCTGTTCCTCTCTTGAAATTACTAGATCGCTTTTCGTAAAATGCAAGTCTTTCAACAAGGTTAAATTTGGTTGTATAATTCTATTTATCTCTGCTTTTCTTCCCCCAAAGCAAGCAATCAATATGCACAAATTCTATTCCCGAATTAATACCCTTCGCCTACTGCTATTAGATTTTATGTTTGGAAAAGCTGCCCGATCTTGGGCGAGATGTAGGGCTTCTAAGCAAAGCTTTCATAGTCATAATTAGCCTTTGAAAAATCCTTCATTTATTTATTCTCGGAAATAAACAGATAAATGCAGGCGATAAAACGCGGACACGTTCGGACTTCGGAGTGTAGGACGTAACCACCATATTATCGGTTGGGCAACCTCTGGTGTAATGCTCCGGCCAATGAGACGAATCTTGATCCTTTTCATCCATCTCAGAGGAAGCTTGTAACACCAGATCTCGGCCAAATCCAACGTGCACTAAAATGCCGCTAGGACTTTAGCCTAACAGATTTGATCCGCCAAATAATCTTATGTGGATAAATTGCACTACGATTCTTAACGATGTCCATCTACCTGCTCCGATCCTCAAGTTTCAAGGCGTAACTGTTGGAGCATTGCAGAGAGGACTTGATTAATAGTAATTAGAATTTACACCCCATGGTAAAAATTCATTCAATTGGTAAATAACTTTTATATTATTGAACTAACGAGTCATATACATTTACTATTAATTTACGTATAACTTCAGTTATAAACTAGAAATAATCCGATACAAGTTATTTGGACCTGGAAGAGGGCTAGGGCTTCTCTCTTTTTTTTTTTTTTTTTTTGTCCCATAGCATGGTTGCTCTCCTGCTTCGTTGCAAGCGAAGCATATTCAAACCCACTTTTCCGGATATACTCGTATCTACTTCTTTACAACACGGGCAATCTGCTGGCCAGCTAAGTACTGCTTGCTGACCTGAGCAGTAATCTCAATACCTCTATTAGCCTGGAAGAGAACAATGCAATCTGATCCACCAAAGAAGAAGTTGGAAATCTCTTGTCCCTTCTCAACCGTGGTGTGCTTCGTCTGCTTGCCCTCGGTGACAATATCGGGATGAATGACGACGGAAGAGACCTGCGCCATTCCAATTGGGAGGACCGCAATGTATCCGACCGTCTCGTTCTCGATGAGAATCAGCCCACGCGTCTGGAGAAACTGGTATCCCGGCTCGTCTGGCGCCTCAAGGTCGTAGAAGCCGTGGCCGTCGATGTTCGTCGATTTCTTCGGCTTGGGGTTGAGCTTACGGATCGGGCGGAGATGCTTAGTACCGTCGGCCTCCTTCACAACGTTTACTTGCAGGTACACGAGTCCCTGGTACTGCGTCTTCGGAGCGTAGACCACCTTACCGCGGATAGGAGCCATTGACGATGGAAGTCGTTGGGCCCCAGGAAGGAGTGGATGAAGGTACCGCCTGCGAACAAATCCTTGAGGTGGGAAATCCGGCCTCCTGCAACCTTTCGGAGTCAGTATCCAGGAGCTCGTTGATGCTCCAGTCAACGCCCTTGACATTGATCTTCCTGCCGTGGTTGTCGAACTGAACAGTGGAGATGTCGGATATCGGCCAGTGGCCATCGAAAACCGAGTCAGCCGGGCTCGTAATAACCGTATCGTCTTCGGGAGCTGCCACGGGCCTGTAAAGACGGTTGATGTCGCGAGCGAAAAACTCGTTAAAGTTCAAGCTCGTCCACCCGCCCTTGGGCTCTTGGTAATAGCTCAGGGAGTAAGCGTCCCTGAAGCTCTCCACAATCTCGTTCGTGACCTTGAGGTCGCTGAGGTGGCTCCCGACGGACTTTGCGAATTTCACCATCCACTTATCCAGAGTCGTCTGTTCCTTGCCAGCTGATTCTGGGACGATGGGGGTCTGGAGGCTGCCGATCGGGTCTGCATTCAGGACCCAGTAGAACAGGCAGAGGTGATAGTAGACGTTGTTGGCCGTCTTATTCTCCATAGGGATCCAGACAGCGAGATCGTAGTTGATAAAATTCAACCACTTGTTCAGGGAAGTGATACCGTACCGCGTCATATCTTCTTTACCCTCTTTGTAGGCTTTCTGGAAGCCTTGCTTAAAGGTATCAAGCCATCCATCTTGAGTTACGATCAGTACCGCAAGTTCTTGGACGATCGGGGACACCGTCAACTTCTTTACCGAATTCTTTCTCGGCCTTCTTCCTCTGCTCAGGCGTGATGTTGACGAGATTGTCCTGTGCAGTCTCTGCTCCGTTGCGGGCCGGCATTTTGTTAAGTATATAGAATTAAAAGGATATAAATCAAGTATTATAAAGGTCTAAGGGATATAATTGAAAGTCCTTACGAATTGTGGTGCTGATAGACCAATGTAGTGAATCGCGTTATATATTTTTGCTTTAGACTGCTCGGAGGCCAAATAGAAGGGAATTAAGGGTTATTTATAGACTTTGAAACCTATTTAACTGCTCCAAGAGAAAAATCACTATTCACATATACACCTTTCAACTTGGTATCTACAATCAGGCTGGTATTTGGTTAGGAAGGATCGAAACAGAGTTCTAGGATCTGTCTTTGCCGGTATAGGTAAGCCCTTGCAACAGCTAATGGGGAAATTAATGCTATAATCGAGTATTATAATCATGAGTTTCAGCTCTAGAGGTCGAAGTTATCCATTTCAGTGATGTTATCTCATAGTTCGCGTCCTTCACTTCTGCTATACTATCGGCTCATAGGTTCCGCGATCGATAGAGTCGAAAGTTTCGATCTTCACCGTTGTTGATAGCTAGCTGACCGGGAGCTTGAGTGTTTGCGGCGACCTTGAGAACAGAGTACCCAGCAGCGTGGGCCCTTTCGGCAACATTTATTACCTCTTTCATCTGATAATTGTTTCCGCCGAAGGAAACATCGTGAACGGGGACCATCTTCTTTTCCGCTTTGCTGCATGGGGTCTCAACCCTGCCCTGTCACTAGATACGGCTGGAAGTTAAGCCAACAGTTTTCAAGGAAATAGGCACGATAAAAGTGGATCCATCTATAAATTTGCCTCTCAGGTAGAAAAGATGCTTGTTTCATTGTGGATAGATGTTGTTTTCAAGATGTCACCTAGTAAAAACGCGAAGATCAATCCATAATTTTCTGATAAGATACTGTTTGTTCCCGCAGACTTTTAAACCGGTGGTATCCGGTCGCTTGTTCGTCTCTAGCTATTCTTGTTTTTCAAAACATCTGAAATCGCGCATCTGATATCCATGTCTATATCACGACAAGGTTCTAGCGGATATCCCGGATCCGGGTGATCTCGCAAGGAAAGCTAGCATCTCGCCATCTTGATTTTTTTTTTTTGACAGATGTCAAATGCGGCCCGAATCGAGAAGCGGAGATCTACCCGGTATAATCCTGGTCTGTACCCCGCTTTTTCCCTTTCTCTCCAGGTGCTAAACAATTAAAATTCCTTTGCGGGCTATTTTAGTTCTCCAAGAGCAGTTTGCCAATTTGTGTAAGTGTTTAGAGCTATATTTTTACTTAAGTATTTGTTTGATTGAATATTCTAGCAATTATCCGTCTTCGGAAATGAGTTATTTTCCACAGGTTTTGGGCTTAGAGCATTTGGGACGCGAGAACGGAACGCGAGAACCATGAACGTGAAAAAATAGAATTCTTCTAGCATTAAGTCCATTGCGCTGGCGGAGTCACTCTAAGTGTAACTCTAATTATATCACAAGTACAGATGAGATCATTATCTGTAATCAAAAAACATCGAGCAATTATAGTGAAGTTTAAGGGGTTATTTAATAATTGTATGTGTTTTTAAACAAAACATATTTTTTATACGCGGTATATTCTGATGGAGGATCTGGAAGCTTTGAATCTAGGGCGAGGATTGAACCGTTTCGAGTATATTTAATTGTCAATTTTCTTAAATATTTAATGAAACTGAGAAAACGCAGGAGCTTGCTATAATATTAATATTAAGACTTATATTTAATGTCTTATATATAAAAAGAGAGGCATTTTCTTTCTTTTGTCCAGGGTTTTCCAGTTGATTTCTTTATCATGTGCTCAGATTAGAAACCCTGAATATTTTCCAATTTTTTTTTTTTCGGGAGATGCCCGGTGAACACAGCCAACGTACTGAGACGGATACCAACCTCACTAGGAAACTTTACATTCCTTCTAACCAGCCCCGTTGTGTTGAGTGCCCTTCAACAGCAATATAATCTGAATGTTGTCCTAAGACCGGCATTTGCTGGAAAAACCGTGGTTCTCTAGTCTCGTATCGAGCAAGCATCCCTGCCTACAAGCAAGGGAAACTTGTTTTGGATAAGAAAAGAGTTCAAAGATTTCACTGTAAAAGGAAGCTTTGGCTTTTTTGGCCCCGATAGGAAAACGACAAAGTAATTACTGGCATAAAGTGTCGTTCGGTCTATTTTCTCCCCATAGCGTCTTATGTATGCTTGTTCTTTCGGCTTGTTGATTTCAAATGCGGTCTCGCGGATTTCGTCGGAAACGTCACGCTAGAAAGTTCCTCGAATAGATAGAGAACATGGCATCCTAACTCCCAGATTTCATGGAAGGACAGGAGGAATAGATTGATGTGAAGGGACCAAAACATACACGTATCGATGCGATCTCTGGTTGACTTGGAGAGGGCTTTTGGAGTTTCGCCGTAGCGA
Organism: Pezizomycotina sp. ARF18; assembly: GCA_002224055.1. Taxonomy (NCBI): domain Eukaryota; kingdom Fungi; phylum Ascomycota; species Pezizomycotina sp. ARF18. The sequence continues at coordinate 211,624 of AZLU01000036.1, forward strand.
TGAATGAGCAAGGTACCATAATTCTGCGACAGCTGAATAGATCGTAGAGGGTGACTGTGAGTATATTTTGGGCCCGAAGGGTCCTTCTCGAAATTTGTATTTTCGCATGAAGATATAATGTTCATGGGTTAAATAACTCTCAACACCGCGAGAGATAATAAACAACTAATAAGTAACTACGAGGCATTAAATTTTTTTTTCTTTCACTGGCAGTCTTTGATTTCCTTCTCATGCCTATGTCTATTTACCTTTGGGATAAAAATGAAGACTAAATATTTATTCGATAATAATAAGCTTTGACAGCTGCTCATTCCATCGATCCAGTCTTCTCCAGACCAGATTTAATTCTTTCAAATATCTTTATCTAGCAGAACTTATCCCAGTAAGCTTCCCACTTCGTTTGCAAGCCCTCTAGCCACGTCTCAAAGGAATCACGTCATCATGGATCCTCAGATTGCCATTCTTCACACCCCTCCACCCCGCAACGGGGGCTTTGACGTGCGATGGCCAGGCGGACATACTACCGCCAATTTGCTTCTAACTCGCCCTTCTCTCGGGCAACCCGTTTCGCGAAACACTCCTCGCAAATGTCACAATCGGTGCAGTAGATACACCTGTATACGCCACCTCTTGTCCAGGATTTTATCTCTGTGCGGCAAGAGTCGCAATTAAACTCGACGCCGCTGGGGAGGAGACCTTCACTCATCTCCTCCGCAATAGTCATTGGGCCCATCATGGTGCATGATCATTCTCGGTATCTTTAGATTCGGGCGCCAACTGTCTTTCCGATAAGACATATTCTTTATCGTCGTAAGGGGCTGTACTGGAGTTAGAAACAGAGACACCCCACAGCCGGCTCCAGGCGCCTGTTGCCTCGCCATATCCTTCTCGTAAACGTCCCCATTTAGAACATACAGCTGCGCCGTAAGCGCAACCTCTGCTTCGTATTCCATACCAGAAACACAGCCCAGCACGCGGGCGAGCGAGCGTAAGGCGAAACTGTCGTTGTTTCCGGTGTCGTCGGTGAGCAAGTCCACGCAGGCGCGGAAGGAAGCCTGCATGGTTTCTGCCAGCTCTGTTGCAGGACCGAGGTTGCGAAGCATCACCGAGAACGAAATGACGATGGCGACTCCGGGGCTCTGAAGTCGGGCTCCAGTACGTCGACCAGCTTGGCTTGGAGGTTTTTTGTTTCAGCGAGGGCTACGGTCATAATTTTGGGGTCTCGGATTTCCTAAAATCTTCGAAAAGGGCTTCGGAGAGCTGGTAGCACGCTCTCTCAACCTGAGCGGGCTTCGCCGCCGGGTCTTCGATAATCCCCGAAGTAATTTCTTGGCCTCGGCGCGTATCATTCATCACGGTTTGAGCAAAGGTAGCCGCATGGAGCTGTATGTTTATCCTGACCAAACGCAAGTTTCGGTTCGATGACCCAACGCCAAGGTCCCGAATAACATCGCTGTAAAGGTTAAGCAGGCATTGCTCTTCATTAGAGTACTTCGCCACCTGCTGTGGGTCGTCATGGCACTCGAGGTTCGTGAAATATACTGAAAGTTTCGCTCTCGAGAAGGCTTTTAGGACTTCCATAGCTTTCTTGTGCTCGTTATTTTCCCTGAGCTGTATGATGACGTCCTTTGAAGCGTCAAAAACTCTAGACTGGGATAGTCTGCGTGGCCAATGTTCTCTACAGCGAGGTCCCATTTCTTAAGAAAGGCTGTTACCTTTGCGAGAGTACAGAAAGTATAAGACATATCTCGCCGCTCGTCGTCACTGGGCTCCTTTGTGTACGTCGGCTTCGCTTCTTCATTTTCGCGGTAAATTTTTAGCGCGGCGCTTAATGTCAGGAAAGATCCATTCAGATAGTATGACCACCGCTCCGAGGGGTATTTCCAGGTCGTTTCGAATAAAATTGTACCCTTCCACTTAAGCAGTCGGAATCTTTCAGCGTCGCAAATTTGCGCAAGCCGTAAGCCCTCATCGAATGCCTCTACAGCTTCGTCGTAGAGCTCGATATCGCGCAGAGCTAACCCATACCTAGATATGCCCTAGGTGTTTTTTGAATGTCGTGGAACGCGTTCGATACTATCTGGATCGATCGTAGGGTAAAGAAATTAGCATTAACATCGTCGACGAAACACTCGCAGTATTGTCGCAACGGTGCATTTTCGCAAATCGGAGCTAACTCGAAACACCGAAGCAACGCACTGTGAGCGCGGATGAAAGCCGAGCCGGCTTCCAATATACCGTTGCATAAGAACCAGTTTTCAATATGACCACGTGCGATAGGGATGAACACCGCCCAAGGGTTTTGGGCGATCGGCGGAACCATTCCCGTATTTCATCGGTTAGACTAGAGAGACTCATCGCACGGTTTGCCAGAATCCAATCGCCCGCAGAACTTTTTCCTCTTCCGCATCATTTCCTTGAAGTATCGTACATGGCGATTCTTGGCCGATGTACTCAAAAGGTTGCAGAGACTGGCCTTTGTTGGTAAACAGACTATGAGACTCTCTAAGACCGTCTCAGCCATTTCGTTGCTCACAATTTGACTCATCTGCAGGAGATGCCATAGGCACATTTGCGGGCGTAGGCTTTTAACATTGACTGGGCTCCTGAGCCATATCCATCCTGTAAGTAAGACAATACTGTTGCGCCGTAGTCACTGCCAAGGCTTAAGATTGAGCAAATAAGGCGAAAATGATCGCGTGCGCCTGAGATGGGCTACAGCGCAGAGCTTGGGGATCGTTGTGCGTTATGGCCTTACGGAAGTAGTCCCTTAGCGATGGCTCTTGGAAATTTAGAATGTTGCTGGCGTCTTCGGTAAGCATGTCCTGCCCTCGGATTCCTCGCCGGAGTACAACCGCCTTCCTCGTTATCAGAGTCACTGTCTTCACTACTTTCGGCACCCCACGGTTGTTTATTCGCAGGAGGCGTTCCCAAAGATCCTTCGCCGGCCGCTTCATCCATGCTGATAGTGTGCTCATCCGGATGATGAACATGAGCAGATTAGCTTCCGCTACCGAAAGGTCTGCCTTGCGTAGGCGTCCAGGCCAGGATGCCAGACAATATTTCTCTATCTTCTGGCGGCGGTTCTTTGGCAATCGCTCAGTAAAGTATCGTAAATCCAGAAATATTGGCTGGTAGACTCTGCAGTTCCTTGCGGATGGGTCCTTCGTAACCAATACCGTTCAGCCTTCGCATGGTGTGGGCGACATATAGAAATGCTAAGTTTCCCTGTTAGCTAATCCGCAGACATACAGGGAAAGAAAAGAGATTTCCTCACATCAGCACTGGCCGAGACCTTTTTGATAAGTGAACGGCGAACCTTCAGCCTGAGCTTCCGCAACCTGGAGAGTATCTTAACCTGGGAAGCAGCCACTTTGCACAAATCTCCGAAAATGTTCTCCCTGCTGAGCTCGATCTGATTTTTTGACAGTGCAGAGAATTTTACCTCCAGGGACGAATCGCCGGTTATTATTAGCTGGATCTCGCACTTTTGTCCCTCGCGCTGCAGAAAAATGTAAGAAGTTGATCCTCGCAGCCGTAGGTTTGGATACCGTCAAGAATTAATATTAATCTTTTGTCGGAGCCGTCCGGAAATTTAGATTCAAAGAGCTGATGCCACTTCTCCTGGATATCCTCGCTTTGGTAAAAACGGAGGTCTCGCAGGGTGTCTCGCAATAGCGGGCATCGTTTTTCCGCGATCTTCATGCACCACAGGGAAAGCATATCTGACAAAGACGGCGGTTCCCTCTCGGCAGTAAGGAAGCATATTAACGAGACGGAGGAATCGTCAGAGAACTCTTTTCTAGGTAACGCAACGTTTTTAATGCCGCGTCGATTTCCCCATCCGGACTCGCCACGATCCAGAGGTAACTCTCAACGTTGTTCACTACATCTAGAAATGCCGTTTCATTTGCGATCCACTCGAAGACTCCCGGCGCGGAAGCTCTTTCTAGCTCTAGGAGACGCTGCTGCGTTGGCCCGTAGTTGGGATTCTGTAGGATGTGCTTGAGCCGTTCAAAGCTGGCAGGTCTCCTAACGCGGGATTTGAGCTTGCCGACCTGCTCCCCGAAATGCTTACTGAAAGGCTCCAATGCCCTAAGGATTTCGCGGTGCATGTGTGCACTTTCGTGGCTGCGCTTGACGAGCTCGCTGACACTCGCGTTAGTACCGACGGTAACCTCTAATACTTCCTCCGTGATCGTAGTGTTTTTCTCAATGGACAGCTGCATGGACTTGATGTTTTCAACTTGATGTTTTCAGCGATGGCTTCCGTCTCGTCGCGCGTGTCGATGGCGGTCCTCAGCGTCTGCATCATGGTGGCCGACTCGAGCCTCTTGAGGTCCTCGTGGAGGTATCGTATGCGCCCTGAAGCTTAGGATCACTGCCTTTAATTAGGCAACTCGCCCACGAGCTCAGCCTACCTTTCGCGCGGTACGAGTACGCGAGGGCGGACATCTTGAGGATCGAAGAGAAGACTGATGAGGTTCACTTGAAATTCCCTGCGAGAGGGGATTTCCCTTCGAGTAAAGACAACCGCTGGAGGAATGATTGCATGAGATCGAAGAATGCCTCGATCATATCGTAATCGTCGGATACGTGCTTCGAAGCGGTCATGACGAACGTGAAGGCCGTAAGGATAGCCGAGCTGGGGGAAAGCGGCATTGGCCGCGTTTGCAATTTGCTTTGTAGCGGCCTGGATGATATCGCGTTAGCCGATATCAGAGACCGTAGCCTGTCGAGCTTGCCTTTGTCATGACGAAAGGATTTAAAGGCGTCCAGTTGTTTCTGCTGCTGTGCAACGATAGTGGCGATACTCTGCTGGGACGAAGCTAGGACGCTGCGGATGTTGATGGTAGATATCTCAGAGAAATTATTCAGCGCCTCCTCCCACAGCATCGCGACATCTGTTTCGACGTTTGTGGGACCCATCTTTAGTCCCCCACGTTTCAATCTCGAGACCGAATTTGTAAAACCGACGTTGAAATTATAAGCTGTTTTATAGGTCTGTCTATATTTATCTATCGAGGAGACGTATATCGTCCATTATAAAGTCCCCCTCGAATGTCCCTCGCTAAGAGAACGGGGCTTCGCTTCCCTCTCGTATATTCGTTTCGAAACTGACCTGCTCGGCTTTACGGCCAGATCGAGCACTGTAACGTCAGTCGGGTCTGGGATCTGGACTCGTCAAAAATTCCGGAGCGGCGGTGCAGCGACCCCCACGGTCCGCAAAAAACCAACCAATAACTTTCATAGGCTTGAACAATGAAAATTATCGATAAATCGTTACTTGAACCACCTAACTGAAATCCATTGGAACTTCTACGGTTGCAGATATATAGATTTGAAAATTTAAATATACCGGTTTCTCGAGAGCCTCATGCGCCTAGGGAAAGGGGCTAGATGGTTTCGTAGATAAGCTTTTTATCCGCAGGTGAAATATAATCTGGCAGTTAGCATTTCTTACTGTAAAGAGTTGGGCACATCTGTATGAAAATCTAAGGAGATATACCCTTACTCGACGGTCTTTGCTAATTCGAGAATATACTTGCATGCTTGTCTCATTATAGCTATATAGGATGTGAGAGTATTTGGAAGGCTTATCGATATTCCTACCGGGAATTTCCCCATCAGTGAATGGGGGTCGTCCGCGCGTAGCGCCAGTTCGGAAATCTCCATCTCAGATATTAAGGGACCCTTGCACTAATATACACCATTGTGAAATAACTAGTTATGAACTTTTAATACACAATCGTCGTTTTCTCGCTTCTCTTTCTCGAACGAGGCGATTTATAAGCAGGGTATGACGATCGTTATAGGTAATTTAAGCAGGCTCTCAAGTCCAAAATCGTCAGACGGCCTATAACGTCGAACTTATAGTTCGAAATGTGGCCCTCTAATGTATACGGGTTTCTTTATACTTATTTGATTAACTTTTCGTGTGGAAGAGTGCGGAGGGGGTCAAAAGCCTTAACCATTAGGCCACCCGGCTGTGACTCTACGACAATGACACTGAAAAAAAAAAAAAAAAAAAAAAAAAAACAAAGAAATAAAATCGTATGGAAGAAGCCAAGAGTGAATCCATTTATGTGCCACGAAGCTTGAGCTTTATAAACACCCTCTAAGAATTAGTAAAAACGCGCAATCAGGTATATAATATTTCATTATGACTTTATATACATCTCGCTGCAGGTACATCGAGGCGTGATTCTGGCCACTATCTTTGCTTCTAAGGGCCCTCCGGTAACTGCAAGCCTTCTGACTTCCATTGGCATCTAAGTCGAATCGGAACCGATGAAACCGCAAATAAACCAGCAGCTTCTCGCCTATGATAACCCGCAGCTCTAGCTTGTCATATTCACGGAATCTTCCCAAAGTAAGGCACCAACAGTTGGTAAAATTTCCTTAATAGCTATAGAGCTATATGTACATGCCCCTTTCGTCCAGTATTATCAATACTCGAGGAATTTGCCAAAACACCCTCCCTAACCGTGCCTCTGCCAGTTCGGCTGTCTTACGGTGAAATTTTGAATTTTGAGACTTTTCTTTTTTCGTTCCAAATATTTGAATCAGAACCAGCCGAACGCGCTGTAAGACTCTGCGTCCTCTGTTCCGCACCAGAATACACCTGGAGTTTGGAAAAAGCAAGTATCAAAGTTGCGTCAAGGTTTATAATAGGCATTTTCTCGATCCCAGTCTTTGATCTTAATTGGTTGTCGCTTTATTCGCACAGCCCGGGTGGCCTAATGGTTAAGGCTTTTGACTTCTATCGTTCTGCAACGAAAATATCAAAGGATTCTGGGTTCGAGTCCCAGTTCGGGTGCGCGATAAGGCTTTTTTTTTATTCTATTTTCATCTCCATCGATATTGTCGTGATCTTTGTTGGTCTGGTGTGATGTTGAGTTCTTTTTTTTTTTTTTTTTTTTTTTTTTTCCTCGTGTTGAGTTTTTGGAACTTTTGTAAAACTTTTCCAGCAGATAATTTTTATTGTGAGGAACATGCTTGCGGTGGCTACTGAGGGGATAAAACCATTTAACTTTATTACTGCTTATTTTGAAAATAAAAAAAGGAAACACCCGAACTGGGACTTTAACCCCGTCACGAAAACAAAACACCTGAACTGGAAAACCAAAGTGAAAAGGACAGATCCATTTTATTAACATGCTCAAGAGGGCAAAGAGAATAACAAATACACGAGCTGGAAACATACAGCTTAATGGATCAAATCTGTTAGGTGAGGAAGAGAGCTTTGAAATTCAGGACTGGTATAAAAAGTGTAGCGAGTAACGTATAACGAAAGTAAAATATATTAAGAAACCGAAAACATGATCACAATTATCCCATACACTCGGTCTGAATGCGATCTCAGTCTGAATGCGATCTCAGACTTCTTTCCAACCATGACCATTTATCGAAATATTCGCGTTTTGAAATTTATGTATATTATTTATCTTCGTAACGTCATAATATACATCCGAGGAAGAAATAAAGAATTTGAATTGAAGCTTGTCCGAAGTCCTCCCGAATGAGACCGCCGTCTTTGATGTTTCTTGTCGAATGTGCATGGTCTGAGTCAATCCGGTCAGCGTATCCATCGTCACCCCTTTGGATTCTACGGACCATATAAGCAGCACCGAGTGGGATACCGCTAGATAGCAAGTCTACATGCAGAGCTATCTTTATCGCGCTTATCGCGTTTACTATACTTGTTTTATCCCTTCATCGTATCTCTCACGGTAAGGATATTTTTCGTAACCAGGAATGAGGAAAATATTTCAGCTCGATGGGGTATATGACATTACTGCGATGCTTGTAATTCCGTTGATACTAGGGGATATGTGCTGATATATACAGCCTTTCATAACGGTGTATCTGTATTTAGCAAGAATTCGTATGAAACTTCGCTGTGAAGAAGTCTTTCTTTCTCGCTTTATTTATTTATTTATTTATTTATTTATTTTTCATCGAAAGGTATTTGGTGTCCGTTGAATGAGACCCATTTTCTGCTTAAAAATATGAGATTGGACGCGACTTTTAGCAAGAATTCGTTACAAGGTTTGACTAGTATGTTAAGTAACGTCACGCAATAGGCTTATCTTTGTATTTATCCATTGCTGTTTAGAGACCGGATGTTTGGTTTCTCTTCCTCGTTCCGGGGGAGAGAAAGAGAGCCTAGGGCAATTTTCAGTATTTTCGTGTTACTTATCGTTCGTTTCAAAAGTAAACGGCTGACGACCGCGACGAACGAGCGGCTTGGTACCAGGCATCTATGAATTCGTACAACCAATTATCTTTATTATATTAGTTAACCGCACGTTCTCTATAGAACTGCGTCAACTAACTTCGTTATGAAAGTATATGGAATCGTAATAGTTTCTAATAGTTTAAAATGGAAATTCTTCTCGATATCTGGATATAGGAAGAGCGGCGATCATTTCACATATGAAATACGGGATGCTGCGAATGAGATGGGTGACTCCAGGTATCAACGGAAAGGGCTCCGTCCTCTTTTTCTCTGCTGCATTTTATAACCCGTAGTCGCGAAGATTTTCGTCACAAATTTCCTTTTTTTGGGAGAGGGGCACTTGTCAAAAAAAAATTTTTACATATTCCGAAGCGAAATGATACAGAATATGTATTGTTCACCCTTTCCCGTTCGTATCAAGCGAGTGGTTGCAGCCAGTGGGGAATTTCAGTAACCTTTGAACAAGCTGCTGCCCGTAAAGTTTGTCATTTGGTCGGCTCTCGCCTGTATGCGCGCGGGGCTCGTACCCGTTGCCATTGGGCGATACCGAATAGGTTCTCAAGGGAAAACTTTCCAGAGTTATAATGAGTCAAAACTGCAACGGGAATTTTTTATCGTCCTCGGGTATACCTGAAAGTAACGAGCACCTTAGAAAAACCTACTTCTTTGCATAGACTACGTGTTGATGGAGGTTATTGTCAAACTTTAGACTGGGCTTTTATCGAATGTTGTTTGACTTTCAAAGATTGGTATCCGGGGTCATGCAGCTAAGATCAGGCGGGGCTTTGTTTATTTTTCTTTTCCTTTCCTTTTTGTTTTTAGGAAATCTTTGTTTATCCTTAGCGGTCTCGTAGATCATTGAGCCAGCTTTCGCTTATATAAAGGAGAACTGGTGATCATTCTGCGGAAGGATTGACTTGGAATTTTATCAATGCGTTAACAAGAAGCTTTGTTGGAATTTCTTGTCCGCCTATGTTCTGCCAAAATTTCCGAGGGGGGACGTTGGTGTAATCTATAGACATATTCCGGATCTTCAGAATCAATTGCCTCCTGAAAACCCCGATTTCTCGGGTATATAGCCTGCCGATTGGTCGCCATACCGCTGACAACTTTTGACCTGATGCGTATGGATTTCTGCGACATAGAAAGCTTAGTAACTATCTTATACTCACTTGGAGCATTCTATAGTAGTGATTGATATCAGTACTGCCCCCTGGTTAATGTTAGGGTTATACGATAAATGGGTGAGCTTGACTGTTGTTCGGAGCATGGGAAACTATCGACCGAATCTCTTCCAATAAGTTCCTTTCTTATTAACTTACGGCATATTGTATGAGCGGGCGCAAATTAGCACGGCGTAACTGATTCATTTCCGATGTTAAGGTATCTGAGTTTTCTAGTGCCGAGAGGGTGCCTATCCATCCTCCGGCTCATGTCATGCCCGTCTCCCTTAATTCTTTATATATAGTGTACAGGTGGTGGCCAACGTATAGTGTATAAACTTCAACTCCAAGTTGAGATATCGTTAGAACCCCAAAATTCTTAAAATTATAGCAAATGATAGATATTAATATAAATAATTAAATATAATATTTTAAAAATGTGATACGGCCCCTTTATTATTAATATTACGATTTAAAAAAATATATAAAAATAAAATATATTAAAATTTATAATATCGATAGCTTAGCCTCTAATATAAAAGCTCGACTTAGCTTTTTAGATACTCTCTCCTAATCGATATAGTAGGCTAATATTAAGATAATATTATACTCCTCGTAAGAGAGCCTCTATATAAGCTTTATCGCGTGCTAGTTACTCGGTTCCCTTTATTTTACTTTAAGAATATACCCTTATTAGATCTATCTATAAAATTTTTAAAGAACTAACTAACCTTAATTAGGTTATACTAGAGTAATATAATTCTTAACTTAAATAAGCCGGACCCGACTCCGCGCTATCGCTCTTTAGTATTACTTCGCTACTCTTAATAAGATTACTCGTTTTAATAATTGAGATCCTACTTAACTCTATACGTTTAAATTAATAATTTAATAAGAACTTTATAAATAGAAATCTCTTAACGTTAAGCCCGTTATAGCGTTTTATTAAGTAAATTACCGTAATAAAAGAATTAAATATACTCGAAATAATAAAATATAGACTTTAATAATAGAATTTATATTAATAAAGCTTTATTTTACTCTACTTTAAGTAATAAATACGCCGTATCTAGCGTTATTTGGAAACGGCCTACGAGCTAAAAATATATTCGCTACTTTTAGAAGTAGCCGCTTTAGTTTAATAATATAGGGTAGGATCGCGATTAATAATAAAGTAAGTTAATTATCTTTTTAAAGGTAAACTTTGAGCGCCGTCTACGAGTAGGAAATTTTAAGGAGCGGCTTAAAGAGGTTTATTATAAGATTAAAGCGTCGCTATTCTAATTAAAATTAGTTTATCGTCGAGGATAATATGGCGGTTTATAGTAAGAAAAAGCTAGTAAAATAAGGGCTAATCTTAGTATAAATAGTAGAACCACCCCGCCTACTTACCCGATTTAAACTATATAGAGAACGTCTAGACCTTAATAAAAAAACGTTTTAATATATTACTGCGTAAGGCGACTAGTAAAGAGGAGCTTAGGAGCTAGGTATAGTAGCTATAAGATAAGCTTAAAGCTAGAAACTTTAATCCTTTTAATTAGATCGATATAAAGCCGGTTAATAGCTATTATTTATCAACGTAGATACCTACAAAATATTAAATTTTAGGGCTTTACACAACAAAAAAATAATATATTTAATTATTTATTAATTATATAATGGCAGGCTATTATTTTATTATAATTTTAAGAATTTTAGGGGTTCTGACGATATCCTAACTTAGAGTTAAAGTTTGTGTACTATACGTTGGTCACCACCTGTACCATTTGTGTAATGCTTTTTGAATTTTCAGTCGCGCAAAAACAAGTTTACGTGACTTGTACAATGATGGAGTATGATTTCTCACATACGGTCGCGTCTCGTGCCTATCCAAAATACTGTCTATTCTTAGGCATATACTTTTGGAACAGCCAAGCTAGGGATTATATCTAACGCGCAGCGTCATCTGACCTGGCTATCCTGGGACCTCGAGATGACGGAGCGTTAGATCTACGATTTTTTGTGCAGTTGACAATCTATGTCTTTACTGTAGTTATGAGAATCTACTCTTGAGGAGGCTGGGAGAGGATTTGCTCTTCTTCTTTTCATTTTTCCCTTGTTAATGTTGTGCGGATATCCGGCGATGTTACGAGCGAGGGGATCAACAACGCGCTGCAAAAAATATGCCAAGCTAACTCAATCGGGGTTTATGGGACCACAGCCATATTCAGTAACCTAGCTGATCATTCCAGTCAAGTATAAGACCTTGTGCAACTCATGCTTATCTTTGATACGGTGTGTACGGAGAGGAACAAGTGTAAGATGATAGTAGTAACCCGGGATTGCGAGGATTTTTGGTTCGCTATTCTACGAAAAAGTTTGGCTAGGTTTTTATGAATTTGTTTGAATAGACCCCAAAACTTTTTTTTTTTTTGGGGGGTTAGGGGGCTATATAGCTAAAATCCAAAATGTTATTTATTTCTTGTTTCCTTTAAGAGATTTTTGAGTATCCCAAGGGTTAAATCCCGCTGCGTACTTGAATTGGCCTTCGCTTGTATGGCAGGGAATTGGTGGCCGTTATGTGGAAGGTTGGAGTTGGAATCTATCACGCGGTAATAAGGAGTTCGTTGGATTTTTTGCCTGTCTATGTCTGCCAAAATTCCAAGGGGGCGGTTTGTGTAACCTTGAAAATATCATGCGTTGTAACCTGCGTCCTCATAAACCACTACTCTCTTTTATGGAAGCTGCGGCTTGATGTCTGCTCCGCGGAGAAGCCAGGCTGGGCTTTTTTATGAATTGCTTATACCTCGATAACTTTTTTTTCTTTTTCACGCATTATATCACTCTGCTGAAGACTATGGGCGTGATACGTCTAGTAGATCAAGGTCATAATTGGTCCCTCTATAGTAGTAGATCAGTTCAAAGAGCGTTTGTGTTTCATTCGCGGGGGAAACGCCCTATGTGTTATGATGAAGCACTATCTTTCCTTGCTAAATGATACTTTTTCACCTCGTGCTGATTATCCCCGGTATTGTTTTTGGAGACTTTATACTTTGGTCTGACTACGGTAGTGGCTATATCTTACGCGGATCGCCGTTCGTCCAGCCTAGCTATCCAGTGACTCCGTGACAGTGGGGCTTTGGATCTACAAAGATGCGGTTCTTATGTGGATTTAACCCTCTGTGTCTCAACTAGTGGCTAAGGAAATTTACTCTCCTCTCACCCGCAGATAACATTGTATATGAATAAAACCAATACAGGGAGAATCCAGCGTCCATATGGTACATCAACAGGCCTTAGCTGAGCCTCCACCAATCACTCTCGAATAAGTATTCAGCCTCGGATCAATATTTGCTTTTCAAGTGGAGTGAGGCCTGTTTATAATACTTTCCCGTTACCTATGACTTAAGTTATATTGAAAAGTGGCCTCCTTCGAAGGCGTTTGTTCACAGGCGTTTGAGAGAATATAATACGGTGGTGTCATTCCACCAAGGGAAATGAAGATATCTGGGGACTCCTCTATACTACTTGATACGGTGCAGATGCTCTGGGAGGAACATATAGAAGAAGTCAGTGGTATCCGGGATTGCACGGGTAACCGCGGAAAATCACAAAGTAGCGCATTGCGTTCTTTGTATGAAGGAGAAATTAAATTGTTTAAATATCCAAGGCAAAACGTGACATAGCGCGCCAGTAAGTTTGATATGGGCCTCTGTTTCGTAATTCGCGGCGTTCTTGTAAATTTTACTATCAGGTGCGGCAAACATCTTGTTTGCTTTTGGGTTTGTCGTGTCCCGAGATAGCGTCTACTGCTGCGAATCCCCTTTCTCTTAGCGCCGTATCGCGCTGTTTCTATGAAGGGGAAATTAACTTGTTTAGATATCCCAAGGTACAAGCTTCACGTATACGTAGCGTGAATAGTAAGTTTGCTGTAAGTCTTTTGTATCGCGCTCCGCAGAGTCCTTATAGATCTCCGCTTCTAATTTTGTATCGCATCCGGCGCATTTGTTCTTCATCCTTTAAATAGAAGGAACTAAAGTGAGGGAAAGAGTCGCCCGTTGAGTAAAAGTATCCACCCTCGAGACGCGTGGTTTCCGATATTCCTCGCAATTATTAACTTCGCTAAGTATTCCTATACTCGAATCAGTATAGAAACTAACTTATATTAGGCAGTGGGTGGATAATGCATCTATACCGTTGTCATTCTTTCGTGGTGTTTACTGTAGTGATATGTACAAGGACTCTTTGGGGACGGCGATATTTTAGGAATCTATATAACGCACCGTTCCTTTAATAGAATTATACTGGCTTGCTGTTGAAAACGTCGCTATGCAGGACTGCGCACGAAGGACTCGCCCAGTACTGCTTGATGCGAAAGGATAACGAGGCTTTCTGTGATCCCCTGGTGGTCGATTCGCGTGGAGGGATGCGTTGCTGTTTTCCGTAGAGTATCTTAGAGACTTGAACCATTTGCGGAGGAGAGAGCCTTACTCAAATTTGATCGAAGGGACTTTAATATTGTTGGAAGTTGTTGAAGGGTTGAGGTGTGTGTATATCAGACGTGTGTATATCGGACGTGAGTGTATCTGATGTGTTTGTATTGGATATTGTGTATCGGACGTGTGCGTATCGGACGTATCGTACTTGAATAATCTTATATAGATGCATGAGCGGAAGCTATATGGGGATAATGCGTTATCCCTAACGGCTCTTTATCTAATTATATCTTTTACTAGACTTCTCTGACGGTTACTTTGTGTATAAAATGGCATTGAAGTTCATCAAAGGAGCTTGACGATATATGATTCGTCACATTGCTTTTTCAAGGACGAAGTCGTCCTATGCTATATCGCGATTGAAGCTCGCCAATGATTAAGATCTATGAATAGCTGGAATACTCCGTGCTTAACTATATTATATATTAGTTTATTGGGTTAATGGCATAAAATCTATGGTCTGAGTATCGTAAAGACTAACGACGCGTGATTACCTTTAGATTGATTTGAAGGCTAATATCTAGAATTCACGCGTTATTATTGGCAGAATCGTAAACTCCTTGTTTAAGATTTAGTAACTATATTTTGATAGATGTAGTTAAACGTGGTAAACTTAGAAACGATAGCTTTAGATAGAAACCCGAATAGAGGATGAAAGATTCGGTAGTGATCTGAGTACTTCGTTGATTGTTGCTACTTTTCTGTTCTACGTGTTGGTTTGCCTTCGTTGTAAGAAGAGCTAAAAAAAGAAATTTTTTTTCTCTCCGCGTTTACGCAAAGTCCTTAGCAACACCCTACACTTCACTAATACCAGGCAGAAAATCTTGAAGTTACAAGGGAGAGGATTTCACTTGTCCAATACACTCTAGAATCGGTTGTAAGAAGAGCTAAAAAAGAAATTTTTTTTCTCTCCGCGTTACGCAAAGTCCTTAGCAACACCCTACACTTCACTAATACCAGGCAGAAAATCTTGAAGTTACAAGGGAGAGGATTTCAACTTGTCCAATACACTCTAGAATCAAGTCACGATGGATCACCAAAGTCTACACTTAAGTGTGTAAAACCGCCTATTCTGCCGTCCCCGCGCTGCTACGGCGGTTCGTAAGCATCCGAACGTCTCGAATGTATTATCTTATGACTAAATAACTGTTGACGTGGGGGTATTATTCAGAGTCAATCGAGCTGCACGATTGGAAAATGGAAACCCCGTTGAAATACAATATCTCGTATTTTTCAATTGTCGATTTACACGATTAGGAAAGTTGGAAATCAAAATACCTCTGGATAAAAAGCTTCAAGATGGCATACTTTCAATGATCGCATAAATAAACCTATGCGATCTTGAATCGCGTCTTGTCAGGATGGTTCCCTTTGTGGAAAAGACTAGATCTGAATCAGAACTCCCTGCTTTTTTTGTGTTTTAACTGGAGGCAAGCAGCCATAGCAGACCAGAGCGACCAAGATTGTTGTAAGTATACTCCCCGTATTAAATTGAAAGAATGATAAAACAATACCCACAGCCTTGTAAATTCCGCTCCTCTCCTAGTCATCTCCGAATCTCAGTCCGCCACTCACGCAATCAAGGCTCGCGTAATACCGTTGCCTCTTCAACCGCAAATCCTCCCCAACATCCGTCGCCTCCGACGTCTTCCTAATCCTCGCCTAGCTATTGGCCGTTATATTTCCATGACGATGTTAAAGGTGTACTTCCTCGACACCGTACTATACACGAACTGCCTGTACGCTATCAAGGGAACGATTTTTTGCCTTTACACCGAAATAATGCCCGAGAGGAAATAGATAAGAGGAGTTTGGGGGGTTAAATTGCTTACGGTGTGTGCATACGTTACGCAATTGCTGTCGTCGGCGCTGTGGCGTTCGCCGGCGTCGAGGAATTGGTACGGGATTAATATCCCTAATTTTAGAAGTGAATATTATATAGAGAGGTGTACAGTGTATCTGTGCCATCCTCCGGCTCCTCATCCCCCCGGAACAACGATTATCAACCTGGCAGCGCACCGGCCTCTCCGTCAGCTTCCTCATGGGTTCCTCTGCGTCTCATGGCCGTCTTGAATATCGTAATAATGGATAAACCGTATACGTCGTACAAAGGCCACCAGAAAGTTTTCTTCTCCCTTGTGCGCTGGAGGAGACGTATGCTATATTGGTAGTGTGCGCGCCGGTCCTTATGAGTTTCGCGCGCGGTTGTGGGCGAGGAGGGAAAATGGCGGTGAGAGGTTTGAGATGTGGAAGGAATGATACGATGGGAGAAGTAAGTATAGCGCTGTTAAGGTGCAGATGAGTAAGCCTTGTAGGAGTTTACTTGGCGTTTTACATGGGGACTCTGTTTTGGTCTGGCGGGAAGTTTTATTTCTGACAGGAAATTTTGTGACCGAACGCTGTATAAATGCAAGAAATACGAATCACAATCTATCACATCTTGTAAGATATACACATTTCTTGACCTGATAAGCTTTTGCAAGAATTTATTTTCTACATCTAAAGAGAGACAGATGCGTAGTATACAGTTGATGAAAAGGGGTATATGTAAAGCAAATACACCGGAAAAAGCAAGGGACGAAAATTTGATAAAATCGTCGGGAAATCCAAAAAGAAATTCGTTATTGCGAAGAGCAGTATGAAGACCGCCTTTGCCAAAATTTCAAAAGAAAGAAAATAGCGAGGAAAATCACCGACCAAAATTTAAACCAAAAAAAAGGCTAAACCCGCGCTAAAGCAAATCTTCTACGCGCGACCCCTGCATCCTTACCAGCTCCTCAACGCGGAGTATATCAACGTGCTCCGTCGTCTCCGTATACAGCTTCGTCGTCCTCGTCTCCGTATACGGCGACATCCCACCCCGCCGCACCAACACAACCGCCGCCCCGATCCCACCCGCAACGCCCAGCGACATACCCACCAAACGGACTCGACAAATACTCCCCTCCGCATCCGCACCGCCCACCCCATCCTCCTCCGGTATCGACCTCGACGTAACACTACCCACAACGTCCGAGTTCGTCGAATTACTCCTCGCTTTAACCATACCCTTCAATCGATTCTTCCCCTCTTCTTCGACGGCGGGGCGGTTGCAGTTTTATTCCTCCGGGACCATTTTCTATTATTATGCTGTTGGAAGAATGACGGAGTTCATCGTGCTGGCGTTCGATAGCGTGGGCGAGCGCCAGTTGTCTTTTCCGTTTAGAGAGTCTCCATTGTTCTTCCTCCAGTTTTTACTAGCGTTCGGCCGCTCGTGCCGCGCGGCTTTCCTGCGTTCGTCTTCGCGGAGCAAATCGCGCGGAAACCGCTGATGGGAAACCCACCACCTTCGTCCCCTCTGTCGCGGGTTTAACGGTCGGAAACAAACCTTTTTCGTTCACTCGTTCGCGGGGTTTACCGTTGAGGCAGAGTAAAATCTCCGTCGTGCTCATCGCGCTGGAGACGTGTATGCGGAGGTGTTGCCCCATGCTGAACCTCCGTGCTTTATTCATATCTTCGATGACGTCGTCTGTAATGAGATGTACTCCGAATTATCTTAACCTCTCCGGATAATAAAATACGGCGTCCAATCGCGACCGTCGTTCTTCACATCATGTCCGCGGTGGTCCCGTAAATCCCTGAAGAACTGCCCAGCTCTTCCGTCTCCTGACTGTACGGCGCGAACCGGCAATTTAAGTGCCCGTAACGATATAGCCTACATCCCATCCGCATCCTCGACGCCGTTCTTCTCAAAGTGAACGTCGTGGCGATGAGGTGGTCCGCGATTTCGCATATCTTCTCCTTCATGGGCGACTGCATCATCTGCGACCTCGTGAGATCTTCGAGCCTCTGCATCGCAGCTACATTATCGAACTTCGGCGGCGGGGAATTGCCTCCGCCTCTGACATATTTACATTTAAGCGAACGTAGCGGCTCCTTTCTGTGCTTGGACCTGCACGTTCAGGAAGTCCTCCCATACCTGCTCGCAGCTGCGGTACACTCCGCAATATTGTCTAGTCCGCTCTTCTTCTGCGACTAGGTATGGAAAGCTGTTCGTCTGCCTCAGCGGCTTCATCGGCGGTAAGTAATCCGACTGCGCGTATCCCGAACCCAGACAGAACAATATCCGGCTGCGAGTTCTCCATATCCGGCCATATCATTCGCCGCTCGAGGTCCGCAACGTGTATTGGATTGCTATGGTGCGTCGAGCCGTCCACGTACTCCTGCTTCGACGGCTCGTGCGAGAACGGGCGGAAATACTTCGTCGCAGCCGTTGTAGCTCGCGCGGCTTCCCACGTTTGAGCTCCCGGCTCGCATCTTCGGGTCTTTGGAAGATGTAGGAGCTTTGCGAGCCACGCCGGTTATAACTACCGATAACAACCGGCTTCCCGGCGGTCAACGTGCTAGTAACAGGACTTGTAACCCGTATTCCTAATATCGAATGCCACCAAAGAGGACGTCGTCCTCCGAGAAAGCTTGCATAAGCGCGTTTTGCAACGGTTGCGTCTCGTGTTTGCTCTGGTAGTAGCTCCTCACGACCGCTTTCAGGAGTGGGACATCCGTTAGGCGCGCCGGGTAAAGGCAGTGCGGAAAATCTTTTAAAAATATCCGCGCACTGTTGCAAGGGCCAGTTCTTTCGCACCGAGACCCAGCGCCACTACACCACCTGTGCTCGTGCGACGATGAGGTCGAAGAAGGTCTGTATCGGAATCGTACCTCCCAGCGCCTGCTCAACCTGTCGCAGCATTTCAAGCTGAATGATCGACCTAATACCCCCTCCGTCGAGGCTGAGGACACGAACACCGGCCGATGCGGGCTTAATGAAAACGCGCCACGGCGTCTTCCTCGATAAGTTCCGCCTCGTGCAGCGGACACGTTCTATATCGACGTAGATCTTGTCTACAGTTCCAAACCGGAAACGCAAGCCGTGCACATAAGATGACCGCACGGGAGTGCATGTTCTGCAATACCACCAGACAGCTGAGACATGTCGAGTGAGATATATACGCATCTGCACCGCCAATATCAACATAGAACGGCCCAAGGACGCGGTCTTTGTGTATTCGCAATGCACACTCCAGCTCAGTACTCGGCTGCGAGTTCTCTTTCCGCAGCCATCGCGAAGCATGTACTCGAGTTCCTTCAACACGCTGTTTCGGAAAAATCCGATACGCGTCGCTATCGATCCGTGAGGTGTACACGCCGGCGATGACGCGGCCGTTTTTAAGTTGATGGCCTGCGATGTTGTTAGTAGAGATATTCTGGGCGGGGTTGCTGCATTTACCTTTGGCATGACCGCTTTTGACATTAACGCACCGACCTCCGCGAGCGCTTTGGAATTCGCAGGGCAGTGCCTGTTGCAGAAGCTGTTGATGAAATCATCGAGAGAATCGAGGTATTCGGGAATATATTCTCGGCGGTTCTGTTTATCATTAGTTGGATAATACTAGAAACTATATTTTAGATCAGCAACATACCACAAGTCTTATGTCTCGCTGAGTCGAGCATGATGCATGAAGCAATCAGCCTGTCATCTTCCGCAATATTATCCTTGCATCGTCACTCCTCCTCTCCTTCCAAAGCTCCGAATTCATAATATTAAGCGCCAGCTTGAGGATGTTCCCACCAAATCTAAGGGGATAGGATTGTTCGCGAAACTCGCCTGCACGAAGTCAAATGGAGTGTCAAGGTCACAGGCAAAGTGGTCGAACGCAGATTGAAAATACGGCTGGATGTCCACTGTGCTAAGTAGCATTCGCAGCGACCGTTTGATTTCGCGGGAACTTTGGACGGCAGAAACTATTTCGCCGTAAAGCCGCTGATTTGTTCACTGATCAAGTTCGGCCTGCCATTTCGGGGGATATAGACGACTCGGATGTTACTGTAATACGACATCAAGAGTTCCCTTATTGAAGAAATCTCACGCCACGGTCCTTCCAGAAAGCTACAAATCGAGAGAATTTGAGTTACTTTCGAAGCTGCAATTTATGGAATCGAGGAGACGCTGCGTTGCGGTAGTGACATCCAGTGTACGGAGTCGATGTTGTTGGACATAGCATTGAGAGCGATGATGGCGTGCGGAAGGACGGGTTGGTTCGAGATTTTTCGATGGCTTGGAGGCCCAGATGAGGAGCCTCTCAACGACATTTTCGATGGTTCTGGAAAATATTAGCCTGCAACACACGACTTTTCCTACTTTTGCTTGGTGTACTTACTTTGGGTTCTTCAATACAAATACCACGACGTCGGAAAACGTATAGAGAATTCGAGGGTAAAGATTGAGGACCGTAAACTCGCGGGTCTTTCTCTCCAAAGTTGTTGCCCAAGTGATTTCACGCTCGGAGGTGTGATGCAACCTCCGTCGCCGAAGAGGGCTGTTTTTCTTGACTTTGGCGTTGAGAGAGTGTTGAGGTGTCAGGGAAAGCCTCTGCTTTCGTGATTTTAAGCCCGATCGGCGTCCGTTCACCACTAAATTTATTTGGTCAGCGTTACATACCACGAAATAACCACCGAGGAATTATTACCCTTCCAGCCTTCTACGTCCACATATGCCAGTGGGTATCCGAGCCGTGCGTGTGAGGTCTGAATAGAGATGAACGTCACCCGTCGTAGGGCTGGAATGGTGACATTTGACGCTTCCCACTACTGGAGCGGGAAATCTTCTCTTTCCCTGGTAGTGGAGCTCGATAAGCAGCTTTATCAGGGTGCTTTTCCCGGCGCCTATTCCTCACGTCAATATTGATTTCTTCTTGTAAAGGGGAATACTCACCAGTTTGACGACAACGATACCATCCCTGGATAGCGAGAGCGGGAGTCCGCTTCCTGCGACTCCGCCATCAAGCTAGCGAACCTGCCGTAGTCTTCGAATATCCGACCGTCAATCATATCCCTTACAACTCCAAACCATGCTGTGTTTTCATCACGGCGGTGAAGCTCGTCCTGCCTCTGCTCGTCGACTTGCGGCTCCAAACTCGCCTGTATTCTTTCCGCCAAAACCTGGTCCGTACTTTCATGCGGAATCCCATTTGGGTCCTTGAGTTTCTTTTTGTGCGGTAGTTGGCGGTCCAGCACAGTCTGCAGAACGAAGCGTTGCAAACGTTACAGAAAAGCCGGTCTGGCCCCACTTCTTCGCAGTCTTCGCACGCTCGCTGAAACTGAGTTGAATCGGATGGCGACATGGCTCCGGTGATGATGGTACCTCCGAAGAGGTGTCTTCGACATCGGGCTCGGTATCGGACTCGGGTTCAGCGTATTTCCTATCATCTTCTTCGAAGACGCTTGAACTATAGGTCGGGCGTGCTCCATAAGATCGTCGTAGAGAACCGACACAGCTCGGGACTCGTTCCACGTGAGACCTTCGGATGCCCTGTGAGCGGTTAGCTGGGTTGAGCTGAAGAAAAAATCCCCAAGAACAAAAGTGATTTTACCTGTCGTCGTCTGGGTCTGTGCTGAAAATATCCTTTTCGTCTGCTAGTCGAAGATTGAGAGCCCATTGTTGATACTATCGTTGATGGCCGCTACATGCTGTCCGAAAATATCTGAATCCGCTTCAGAACCCTTCGCTATCGACCGAGGCACCCTCTCATCTTCACCAAGATCGATAAGTCGCTCTTCCGACTTTGCTTCCAGGATGCGGCGATAGGGATTGTTGCTGACAACGTCCTGCCCTTTGTTGGAACGTCCATGGTTGCGAAACATTCGATGCTCCACGATTAGCTCTTCCGACTCAACTAGCCAATATTCGCAGTTTACAGTCCTCCAGATTTTTGCAAGTTTGAATTCCTGTGATCCTTCGATCGATTTATTCCAAATGTGCAGCCCTGCTTATAATTAACCGTTTGACCCCTGAATTCAAAAGGGATCCATAACGTGAAGAAAATACTCTTCGTATTTACTCAGCCTCGCCGGCCGTTTATCTCGACCTCTCCTTCTCGGCCCTCATCCTTCCCCTCTCTTTTTTAATTACTGAGCCTCAACATGATCGTTCGATAAAAATCTCCTCACTCAGCCAGTCCCCGAGAAAAAAACCGGTTAAGTGGGTCGAGCTTGTATGTTCAATGGGTTAAGCACCCGCAGGGTGGGGAAAAATCCCTTGCTCCAACATCACCGCCGAATGGGAATGGGTTATAATCCCCGCCGAACGACGCCATCCCAGCTGGGCTGCAGAACCAATCACACACCCCGGAAGGGCACCGCGAAAAGCTCGCTTCCGCGCGTTCGATCTGCAGGCGGATTTTTTTTGTGACTTGAACTATCACAGTTCCAGCTCCCCCAATCTGCCTTGCTTCGCAAAAATTTTGCTGGCAATCAAAAAAACAAAAAAAATTAAGCCCAAACAAACCGATACCATCGAAGAAGAGAAAGGATATCCTTTGGTGAGGATAAAAAAATTTTTTTTTTTTTACATGCCAGACAGCAAGATATCCTTTTCCAACTGAAATTTGAATATCGATAAAATGGCGAACATCATGGTAAACGTGGTGGAGGCCAGCCATGACATTGTTTTCGAGGATGAGGCGAAAGCCTTGGACCACCTCCGAATGTGTATTTTCGCGGAGGAATTCTGCACGGAGCAATTAGGATATTCAGCGGCCAGACCGTCCTCGGGATTAGTCAACGACCAGATCGTGCCAATGATTAAACCGCTTGAGGGAAATCCCATTCTGCCGTCTTCTGTCATGTCTTTCTGGTATGGAGCTGACTGAAGCCGGTAGGAGAGAAGATTTCCGTTACGTGTCGGCGTAGGTCGAGCATTCCCTTCGGCTTGAGAAGGTTGATGTTGCCAATGGGAAAGTGGTAGGAGTGAGTTTCGGTTGCTTGCAACCACCGCTTTGAGAACCTCTGAAACGACCTGGATCTCTGTGAAGAAGTGAAAAGGCATGCGAAGGTAGAACACCGCTTCATCCTTCGATCTCCGTCGACGCGCCATTGAACTTGCGAGCGCAGTGTAGCATGGCGTCGGACCTCTTGGGTACGTAAACCATTCGAGGACCCGAGAGTGGCGTGTAAGCATGCTCGACGTTGAGTGAGCTACGACAATCGGATACCGTTTGGAGAAAATCGAACCTATAGCAAAACTCGAAGGTAGAATACAATTAGCAGTATATATCGAAGCCTCAACATGTGCCTCCAGACACCTGTGAGCTTTGAGAGGCAGCTGAACGCAATGAACTGGGAGCCGTCACGGAAGAGAATGCTGCAAAAGGCTAAGGGCCATCTTAATGATGGACGGAGATGGAGATAGACACGATCATGACCGTAGATGGAGGTGAAGATGGAGATGGAGATGGGAGTGGAAGTGGAGAGGGGAGGACGATGGTGGTGGTTATGATGATTTATCTATTTATCTATTTTATTTTATTTTATTTTATTTTTAAAGATCGTGGGCAGCGACCGCTGTTTTGGGATTTCATGAATATATAATAAATAAATCGGGTTTTTTTTTTTTTTTTTTTTCTTTTTTTTTTTTCAAACAGAACCGTAGTTTCCCTTTTCTGCGAACTCTGTATAATTAGAATGATAATAGTGGCAATAAATCCCTTCTCCTTTCTCTCCTCTCCTCCTCCTTTCCTTCTGATACTTCTCTCACCACCTCGTTCTTCTACATCTTCGTCTTCATCGTCTATCGCAGTGAACGAGCTTCTGTTCTTTCCTTCTATACGTCACAATTTGTCAGAGTCTTTTGTACATTGATAATTTCCAATTCTTCCCCTTTTCTTCCCCAAAGCATTCAGATCTCAGCAGCTTAAGTACCTTGACCCTCGAGGTGTTCCAAGATGGCGATGCTCACGGCGAAAAGCGTCCCGGAATTCTTCCGAGTTTCTACCGAAACGGACAGCATGGGAAGCGAGGATGACAATATGATCCCGAAGGTTGACCTAAGTCGCATGCGGGCTACCGTATTCGGGAGCAGGCTACCGGTCAGATTTTCCTTGATACGCCAGGGAGCAACGGCTTCAGCAAGAACGGTCAAAACGGTCGACCTCACGCCAACGGTCCGGCGAATACCAACGGAAGCCATGCCAGCGGCCAGCCCAAATCGAATGGCGGGGATCAAGCTCACGGTAATGGCCATCTCAACGGAAAAGATCACACCAAAGGCAACGGCCAGAGCCATGACGATACCGGAAAATCTCGGCCTCTCCTTAGCGCATTGGATTTGAACGGTTCCAATACACTGCCCAAAATTTCTGACGAGGCTGAACCCTGCCAACTTGACGTGCCGCCGGGAAAGAGAAACATGGCAGATTCTCTTGATCCGTTGGTCAGGAGGCCTAGCGCGGCGCAGCGAATGCTAAAGGCTGCGAGGATGGCAAAGGCTCAGATCTTTTCGAAACAAATCCCGAAGGAAGACGTTGCAGCCCACGACTCCAAATCCCATACTATAGTTGGCCGCGTCACCGAAGATGTGGTCAGAAACCTTCGAAGGGTGCATCATCTGGGCCGCTCGAAGACCGTTCCTTCCCATCGAAAGGGAGCCAAAGCCGGTCCTTCGACTGTTCTGAAGCGAGCCAGATCTCATCCGGATATTCGTCAGTTCGGGCCGCCTTCCAGCGAAGAGACCAGTGTCAATCCTCAAAATTTTTCAAAAGTGCCTCTATTTTGCCGTTAATGGATTTTTTGGACCACTAGGGTTAATGCAGCTATTAAGGCAGCCATTGACGAGCCAATGGTAGGTTTTTTATGAGGTCATTAGTTTTGTCTTCATGGGAGAGTTTGACTGACTACGTTCTCACCAATGAAACAGGACCCTAACAAAGGTAAAACTTCCGTTCGAAAAAAAAAAAAAAAAACGACTCAATGGCATGATGCTGAAATTACCTTTCAAAGATTATGTGGTCGAGAACGGACGCACTTATCATGCATATAAGAAAGAGAAGCAATACTTCATGCCGAATGACGATGTACGCCCCCCCCCAAAAAAAAAAAAAAAAAAAAACCTTTCAATTACAATATTGTTATTCAAACAACAGCATTATTGATTTTGACTATTCCACAGAATGAAATATTTGCCCAGGAGCGGTTCCACGATTGGTTGACGAATACCGTTCAACATGGAGTCTTTACCAGGCCAGGTTGTCAAGGAACGTGAAACAGATATTGGACCTAGGGACCGGAGGCGGTAAGCTTATCCAGAAACCTACATTGCGATCCTCACTAACACTTCTGCAAATAGGCCAATGGGCGATCGAAATGGGTAAGTACGAGGCTCGAAAGATGTACAACTACAATGTGCTAACAGAACTTTTCAGCTCAAAAGTACCCTGGCGCCACGTGAGTTAACTTCACTTAATCTATACTCTTTTTCTTTCTGGCGTCTTTGGGAAGTTTTTTTGCACTCTCTTCTAACGTCTTCCCTTAGGTCCATGGAATCGATCTCAGTCCTATTTGGGACACTCCGTAAGTATAAGTGCTCCCACGTTTAGTATTCCTCGTGGAAGATTTACTAACTCTCCGGCTTACTCTACACAGTGAATTACCCAAGTAAGTAGATATCCTATAAGGATATCCTGATTACCCTGGTATGCTCCTGACACGAAAAATAGTGTTCATTTTAGCGTCGCGGATATCGAAGATGAATGGCCCTTCCCTAAGGATCACTTCGACATGATTTATGCTCGTTACCTATCAGGTGGTATCTCCGACTGGGACTTGTTAGTCCAAAAGGCTTATGAGTGAGTACCGAGAGAATATATATATATACCAATTTCTTTTCCGGAGACGATTTGCTAACATCTATCAATCGGAAACAGACATCTCAAACCTGGCGGCTACCTTGAAATCCTCGATCCTTCCTGGCAGGTTTACGCTGATGACGACTCCGTCGACCCGGAAGGTGACTTGTCTAATTGGAACATGCAGTTCATCAAGTACATGGCCCAGACTGGGAGATCCGTCACCGCCGCCGAGAATCACCGACAAAGGCTAAAGGCCACTGGATTTGCCATCGAGAAGGCGGAACCTTGCAAGCTTTTGACCGGTACATGGGGAGAAACCGCCTTTTGTCAGCAAAGCGGCGAAGAGCACCTAGAACTGATGCTGATGGCGCTCCCCAATATGTCAATGCGAGTTTTCACCAAAGTCGGGGTATGAAACCGGAAACCTGTGTCGACATCGTCAGGCGTGCTTGCAGGGATTTGAGGAGTGATGATATCCACAGCTATTTCGTACTGTAAGTGCAAAGAAAAAACACTTTACCCTTAGCGTTTATACAGTGTTTTTTAGGATTCTTTGTAGTTACGCTAGAACATTGCTGATATCTCTGATAGTCACAGTCTCGTCGGCAGGAAGCCCACGGGTTCAACTCCCGAAATCGTATCTCCGAGTACAACTCCCCCGTCATCAAGCCACAGCCCGAGCCCGATTACGTCAAGGTTGACCCACCCAAGTATAAGACCATGAAGCTACGCGGCGGTCAAGAGAAAGGTCCGCACATCTCGATCACTTCGGGCCCATTCCCTGAAGCTGAGAACGGCAGGCAATCCGGTCTCGGCAAGATTTTCAAGCGCTGGAGCGTCGGTCGCAAGAGCGGCAAGAATCTCAAGAAGGCTAAGGACGAATACGACTCAGATTCGGATTTGTACTAATGGAAAGTGCTTTTTTGAAGTCCTGACTTTTTAATGAAATTATATTTGGTTTTTTTTTTTTTTTTTTTGGTAAGAAATGAAAAATGGGAACAAAAAAATTAATAAAAAAAAAAAAAAAAGAAAGAAAAAAAGAAAACCCGGTGGGAGGAATTATAGGATTGGTATACGTTATAGATGGTTTTGATAAGGGATTGGTGCCTTGTATCTTACCCTACAACACTTTCCCTTCTTTGCCTTTATTCTTTGCTTGAACTATTATATTGATTGACGGACATGAGGGAGGGGATTTTATACAGAGGTTCTCATGAGAAGAACAGGAAATGGTTGCTTGGATTCTGTCGCTTTTATATGTTTGGTTGTTTTTTTCTTCGGACTGCTTTTTGGAAACAGTGGTATATCAAATGGATTGTTTCCTTGAGGGTTAATCAGTCTTGATATTCACTCCTTACTACAATTGTTTCGTTTTGGTTGTGAGGTGGTTTAATATAGAGCTTAGTACAAACGAAGAGGCCTTTTCCCTTGATGAATTCTGAGGTAGAGCCCAGATATCCAGAAACCAGTCAGGCTACTGAAGCTCTCCTTGCATTCTCTTTTGTGCGTGATAGTTACCTGAACATAATAAAAGTTCGTGAAAGCTTGTTCACGCGACACAAGTGACTTTTAGGACTTCGTCAGCAACTTCACGATATCGTGGAACTTTCCCTCCCACTGAGCCCTTCTCGTCTTTTACGATCTTCTAGTCTTGAATTATTCCAAGCCAAGAGAAACCTTTTTAATAACCGTTTCTTCAATTCCCCCCAAGTCGTCTTTTTCCAATCATTCTACATCCACTCCATCCACAATCAACTAAAACTAATTACGGAACCTACCAACAACAAACGGAAAGCGAAAATAAACACAATCTACAACTTCCTCAAACCTCTCTCTACGCCTAAAGCACCACCTGACTACTTACAACACCTCCCGCTGCCAACAACTCCACCTGCTACGCTACGAAGATAACAATGGTTCCCACGATGTCCCCAAACGCACCAAATGCACCAAAAACCTCTCTGAACCCCTTCTACCTCCCCCACAAACAACAAATACGCCGCTATCTTCAAAAGTGGCACGCATCTTCCCCACCAACAACTACAAGAACAAGACCAAATACGCCGGAATCAAGAACAAGCGCCGTATAGGACGCCGTGGATGTGCTATATTAGGCATCATATTAGGCGGAGGATGGAGAGGAAGTTGAGGGTGGAGAAGGTGGAGGGGGGATGGAGAAGGTTGGTGGGAGGACGGAGAGGGTTAAGGGGAAGATGGTTGGGTTACGACCGGTGTGGAGTCGAAGATGGATATGGTGAGGAGGTGGAGGGATGATGTTGTTAAGCAGACTAGACGGCGGTTAAGCAGACGAAGATGAATACGAGTGGTGGTAAGGTATGTAATGATTTCATAATGGAATAGTATAGGTGGGATGATTGCTGATTGTTTTATTTTAGGCTTTGCGATAATTATGGAGGATTTTATATGGATTTTTAAGGAGAGATATTGTTTATTGGAGATTACATGGAGCTATGGAGGAGGAGGAGAAGGATTAAATAAAGGAAGGCATTGTTTAAATACTGTACAATATGGGTAACTTGGGAAAACGGAAATAAATCTTACCACGACGACGATACATCTTTCTAAAACGACATGTTCAACCGAATATAGAGTTTTTTTTAATGAGAATTTGTGGGTGTATAGCAATATCCAGCACGGGAAATGCACACCGCATATCGCAACCTGCATTCCGATAGATTGAAGTGACTGGAAGATAATGAAGAAGCAACCAAACATGACGCAGCTGAATCATCTCATTACATAAAACGCCATATCTAAGTGGAATAAGGGTAGTTATGCAAGACAAGATTGTAATAAGATGGAACTGGTCAAGGGGAAAGAAATCCGAATACAGTGCGCTGAAAAGTCAAACAGCGAAAAGGGAAAATTGGGACACCGTGATACGAAGAATGGTGAATTATGATATTACAAACAATTGCTTTGCTTCATAGAAAGTGTAAGAAGTTTCTGTCGAAGCTATTGATCTTGATAGCAGGAATTGGCCATGAAGCAAGCAAATGGATAGATGTGACTTGATCTATTCTACATACCGGTTGCCTCAACCACGGAATAAGGGAGGGCTGTATTGTCATAATCTGTGAGCTACCGTATTCTGGATTATAGGACAAGCATTATTCGGGCTATGTTAAAAATAATTCTTTTTTGTTGACGTATACTTGTGGGGAAGCAGCATTGTCGTTTCTCATTGAGCAAGAGCGAAACTTGCATATTTGCTCACGATCAGAAACAAAGAAAGCAACATGTTAAAGAACTTTGATCCCAAAAACACAATTGAATACAATGCCTAGTCTGAAGCACGCAGCTCTTACACTTTATATGATAAATTCTGTAAGTGAAATTGCCTATATAAGTGGACCATGCTCTGCAAGTGCTCAGGTGTGTCCAGCTAATACCCGGCCACTCTATAGACGGTAACAATAAGTCTCCATTGCAGTCAATTTCGCTAGATATTCCGCGTCCAAGAATTCACACCCTATAGCTCTACTACGTAATCAAAAATACACGCAAGAACAATACCATCATCTAGGGCTAGAAGACCTACCGACGCGAATCAAACGATTCGCTCAAGATTGACGTTCGAAAGAATTATTGGCAGCCGATCAAAGATACACCATCGTGCAGGGTGAAACGTCTGAAGAGGACAATGACCTCGAAGAGAACAAGCAAGATTACGGCCCGTGACACCTACAAGGGCCGATACGCAAGCGGGGGATAAAACACCGCTTTCCGAAGACTGAAGGTCGTTAGAAGGACGAGGCTCGATTAGGAGGAAGTCGCTTGTTCAAAATAGAGGATCACTTGGACGTACACACAGTTTCAGTTCAAGTTTTAAATTTAATCATAGTGGAGCTGGGGATTGCTTCTACGTACATACTCGAGCTGAAGATGAACTAAAGTTAAAATGATTGAATGTTTAAATCAGGACAGGACTTATGAGTATCAACATGATATACAGTTATATAAGTAGAATTTGTAGATATTAATAAGACAAAATGGGCGAAAGCCCTTCCCCTAAGTCAAGCTAGCTCTGCCGGTCCGTCCTGTATATTGCCATGGCTATTCGGATTTGAGTCAGCTACATGAAAGCCCAGGCAAGCGTTGTCTCCTTGTACCTCCACGGCGCCTTGACCGCTGAAGAATGAACCCGTCTGGGTCATCGGTGTCAAAGTAGGCGTCGCCCAACTTGAATTGCCAGTGTGCACGATGCTCCTGACAGCTCCGACGGCGGTCGCCCCTTGTTCGACCAGGGTGAGGGGTTTCCGGCTGTGTAACCACTTTGGGTGCTGTATGGGCTATTAGCGCTATAAAAGCTCTTACTGCCATTGAAAGGCGGGGAACCTGGCGACGGAAACCCGACGGATTCGATGCCGCCGGTGTTATCGGGTTGGTACGCGTTCTGGTCGGAGGTGCGTATGGTAAAACGTGTGTTTCACGCCGCTTCCGCCGACGATACACGCAGAAAGCAATTACGAGAATGAGTGCGAGTACAGCAATACCGCCTATGACAGCGCCGCTGATTATGGCTGCATGAATACGTTTCTTCGTTGATGTTTCTGGAATAGAGATCGAGGTGGTGCCGTCCGCGCTCGTCTGGCGTTTACCGCGCACGTATTTCACGATCGGATTATTTACGTCGGGGGCTGCATCGCGGGTACGTTGTCCCACGTGCTGAACCGTTTCGCCGCCGCCGATGGCGTTCGATATAGCTTCAGCGACGAGGTAATCGTGCTTAGACGGATCGAAGGTGGTTTTCCACTCTAGTCGACGACGTCGTAATTGTATATCGTAGATTGGTCGCATTCTGCCAGCGGGCCGCCGCCGTCGAGACGCCCGCCGATGACGACGAGGTTGCGGCCGACGAGGTGGCACTGGTGCGAGTCGCGGTTGGGCGTGTTGGTGGACGCATCTTTGCTTACTTGTATCCACTGCTGGAAGTTAGAAAGTTTCATGCATGGATCGATTACGGCTGCGTTTCTGATGCTCTTCGAGGACATTTAAAAGTACTTACCGTGAAACTCGGAATAGAAAGGACCCACATCTCCCCGAACGCCTCAAAACTGGTCTCCCGTCCGGATTCAAGTGCTTCCACCGTATAAGAAAATATTCACCGACGATCCATCCTTCGCATACGCATGCACCGTGCACGCAGATCTCCTCGCTCTCGGCTGCGCACCGGCAGTCGGTTGCTTGTACCACTCCTTGTCTGCGATATCGTATATCCAAACGTCTCCCATATCTGGTTCCCCTCCTTTCCCCCTTCCGCCCCGAAGTTTATCAAGTAATCGCGGCCATTAAGCGTGATCGGGACCAGCGCGCTATCCTGATACCCTTGCTGTATCTCTGCCGGGAAAGCGTCGAAGCCGGTGGTAATGTTATTGATTTTGTTGGTTCGAGGTCGTACTCTAGCATGCCGGTGAGGTACTGCGGTCGCGCGAATCGGGCCAGCTTTGTTCTGTGTACGAGTCGATGTGACCGCCGCGGTAATATCCGACGCCTTTGTACGTTGTAGCCGTGCCTTCGGCGGCACGCTGGATTATGGACCCGGTTGTGTCAATCGGAGACCATACCGAGCGGGATATGTCGTAAGACCATATTTTTAACGGGGAATGTTTGCATCCCTCGGGAATTGTTCGGTCAGTCCTCCATAGAAGATAAGTTCGTCGTTGTTTGGCCAGAATATTCCGTACGCTGCATAGATTTGAAGAAGATGCTTTAGTAGCTTTCCAATAAAAATATGGACAAACGATACCAAGGACGATACGTACAAACTTTCGGTGGCCATTTGCCGGAGGAATCGGTAGACCTTTCAAGGGAGGATCATCGATCGGGAATAATTTTGTAAGATCCAACGTAAGAAAATACCTAGCTATATGTTAAATCAGCTTTGGCGTCAATCTTCAAAGAAAAAAAGACCAAATATCCATAAGGCGAATGTGTTCTTGATAATAATGACAGACTCAGAAGAACCAGAGTTGACGTACAGACTGTATGATTCGTTTCGGATTCTTTGTGTCTTACATTTCCGCCGTATAAATACACCGTCCCGTTGACCAGCGCGCCTGTACGGTGTTAAAAATATCAGTACTTTAAATGTTCGGTGAACTCGTGCATGAAAGGGAGTACGTGGTAAACTTGGAACGCTTGCTTACTAGCTTGAGCGTATCGCTCGCATGCATTCGTCTGAGAGATGGAACCGGGGGAGTTATCCCGTCTGGCGAGGATCTCAGGATTGGCATGAAGTTCCGCAAAAGCTGTCGAAATCCATGTCGGAATCGCGAACAGCAGTGTGGCCGTGTGTAGCCAATGGACAAATCCTAAGCGCCGATACATCATGAAAACGAAACAGGCGGTGTGAGAAGATATTTTTGCGGGTCTGAAACGATATGACTATTAGATGGGACAGGCTGAGGATTATAATCCCTCCAGACGAGGCTCTGTAAGCATTTGACACAAGAGAGACTCATTCTAATCGAAGTCTAAACAAGTTTTTCCAGGACGAGGCTGAAAGAAAATGCGGAGGCCAAAGCGTTCAGTCTTTCCGTTTGTTTGTTTGCTTCAGTTCTTCGCCCGTACCAGTATGCGGATGGAAATTGCTATATTTGATACGTTGCCGTTCGGCACTCGACATGGGATGCGGCGTGTAGAACTCCTTTCAAGGCTAAATATAACAAGACTCCAGGGACATCCAAGCCTCGTGCGTGTGAGGATTCCTAAATTTGTCAACTACCTGCGTTAGACGTTTGCACGGCCCTGCTTTAGCGGCTCTTGCTTCCGTTTCATTGAAGGGGCGTTCGCTAGTGCAGAACTTTGACAGAATCAGGAGGGGTTCCATGCAGGCTAGCCGAGGAGTGCCGCCGCGTCTAAAGTACAAAATAGTGTATTTTCTTTTGCGTTCGCCAACCATGATCAAACCCTGCTAAATGCCGGGTGAACCGTCCGCAAGCGGTGGATACCTAGTTGTCCAGAGTGTAACTCAAGAGAAGGTCACGCAAGAGGGTATATTTGTTGTCTCGCACCTAGCCTCTCTACTTGTTTACTAGGAGAGGGGCTGGGAACGAGACAATGTATTTGTAAAGCCTCCTTAAATGCGGCTCCTTTACAGATGGCACGGTAGGGCCTGGCGTATCTGTATTGGCAAACTGCTCCTGTCAGAGCTATTTAGGTAACCTAAATCGGAATTGACTATATTAGAGCACTAACCCTGAGATAATGGGGTCTTCTCGTGATATATTGCCGTGATTGATGATATAGGTATAGCGGACGATGAAGTCATTTCTTTTTATGGCGTGACTTGGGGGCTAAAACTCCACAGTAGAAGGGTTTCAACACACCAGAGCTATCTGATAATTTAACATATATATATAGCGTGTAGCTGCTGGTGCGAAAAAATTATATGAAACTATAAATATAGTGGCACTTATGTTGGTAATTATATAAACTTAACCAAAACTAAGTTAAGAAGAATAGAAACCGGAAATAATAGGTGTGGTTTCAAACCGTCCAAATCTAGGTCCATAGTAAGCAAAAAGGATTTCATAAAAAAACAATTTTTATAAGGTACAGGCATGTCCACTTGTTTCGTATCTCTAGCTAGGGGGCGGTCACTCCACCGTTTACCTTACCGTGATTTCGGGAAGAAGGTTTGCCTTTATATACATATCTAACTACTTGGTAGTTATGATTGTGTATTATACCGATAATTATTAATAATACTAGAATAAGAAATTTAGTAGTTCTCTATTGAGTCTTAAGTATAAGGTTTTAACGAGATGCAGAAATCGTCGCGGGTATTGGCAGGTAGCAGTTGTAAAGGAGAATAAGCTTTATAATTTATACGCATATAAGTTAATAATAGTTGCGTCCACCTTTAGGTGCGTACTCAGTCGTATGACAGCGCATTATAAGCAATTTCCTGAACAGAGAAATTTCTTTAAGACTTAAAACCTAGAGTTTTGGTGAAATTCGATAATATCGTAGGTATTTACATTTTAGCGGTGTATAGAGGTTATGGCTTCGCGCGTGGACACCAGCACCTCCACAATAACAATAAGGAGAGATTGAATTGGCTTAATGTGTGCGTGAGAAGTAAATGAGCTTGGAACATAAGGCTATGATAGTTGCACTCTTGTAAAATCAGAAGAACGGCGCCACGCAAAGGGCCGCAGCAGTAACATTATCATAGGTATGGAGCCTTGTAAGAAAGTAATGAAAATGCCATCCCAATTGCCATGGGAGGCATAGCTGGTTCACTAGCGGCTGATACACTAGCGAGCAGAAATCTTGCCATTTCTTTCTGTTGTCCGGGGCCTTGGGAGTCCCCTTCTTTGACCGCTTAGCAGGAAGGAGACTTCTAAATATGGATTCCTGAAAGTCATGTTCAAATACGTAGTGCTCCAGAGTAACGTATAGAAGTAAGGGAATGATGAAATAGAAGGCTTGAAAAGAAGACAGAAATTCGCTTGTTATGTTGAACCCTGAGCCCGTTGATAATAGCAGTAAGTATGTGAAAAACCCTAAGAAAAATATCAAGACTTGAAGTTGTTTTAGCAAGAACTTTTCCTGTTTGATTATTCTCGAAGGATCAGGATCGTTCAACAAATGAATTTGTCCCTTCCTCCCGTTGGAGATTCTCTGAAGGCGCGATGTTTTTTGTTGGGATCGTAGCCTGTCTTCTTGAAGAGCTCTTGGCCGGATTATCTGCGAGATACCGCGGGATATTGCGTCAGGTGGGGTTCCTCATCGCTGCGAATTCCTGCGCTAGGGCGACGTACTCTCTCAACGTGAGATAGTCCCATATCACCCCATTGAGGACATTATCGTTCCCCCCTTGTTAAATAAAATATTCTCGTGCTCGTGCTGAGAGGAACGTGAATCCGGAAGCGGCGTCCAGGTATTTAGGTATGGCTGGGTCGCCGTCGTGTCGGACAAGACGTTCTCAGGGTCTGAGTCAAGAATGATTGTGGTTCCGGATTTTCAGAGTATTTATTGAGCTCTTTCGAATTCACTATCTCGCATTTCGAGTCGAGTTTGTTCGATAAACTAAATCAGCAAGATTTTGGTCGTGTAGAGTGGAGGATAGTCAGGGCCGCGAAAGCATTACTACCATAAAATGTCTCTCATGCTGATAGAATGGCACAATCAAAAGAAAAAGTACTGTAAGTTGGCCAAACCCCCAAGAATTTTCTTGTTTCTGCACCGCAGCGCTGCTCAGAGATCGAGTTTGGAACAGTCTCATGGAACCCCAAATTACGGCTAGTAGCAGCCAGACAATCCAATTTTAGGGGGAAATTAGCTTCGGAGTTGTTATGATAGGACAGAAAAGGACATCCATGCCTCCGATATTAGGGAATCGAAAAGCTCCACCGCAAGTAACACCCAAAGAAATGCTACCAAACGATTCGCCGAAGAAAATAAGCAAATTTTCGGAATGCATTTTTTGAAGCGCCAGGGCGACCCATCTCGCTCGCTGTAGGTGTCTTGAACGCGTCTAGACCTTTAAGTAAAATCTTCCAATTGTTTCCGTGACTTTACTTGCAATCCTTGAGCTAGAGAAAGTGATCTTGACAATCCTGGATCCGAAATTGAGGACCAGCAAAGCTACCGAGGTCGCAAGAGAGTACAATTGATCCGATGGTGAAATAGCTTGCGTGTCTTGTGCCATCCGCAGAATGCGTAAATGCAATATCGTCGAAGAAGTCCTTGCGGATAGTTTCCCGCTGCTCGTAGCTCGTAATCCATCGAAGTAGCATTGAGTTGGTACGCCCAGAGCATAATCAGAAAAGAAAGAGTCGGCCATTCAGAAAGGCGTCGGGGTCCCAGTCAGAG
Organism: Pezizomycotina sp. ARF18; assembly: GCA_002224055.1. Lineage (NCBI taxonomy): Eukaryota > Fungi > Ascomycota > Pezizomycotina sp. ARF18. The sequence goes on from AZLU01000036.1 coordinate 247,010, forward strand.
TCGTTAAAGCCCGATGGTAGCCAAAAAACTAGAGCCGGTTGAATTAGGGCGGGTATCAAAAACCCAGCGAGTATTCCCATCAGAACGGCACGAACACGGCCGACCCATTTGTTTTCTAGGAAATGGCCACGCAGTATCGTAAGCGTCCCAAGATGAGTTGTAGAAGAGAACCAAGCCAGATATATCATCATCTGCCAATGGAAGCTGAGATTCCATCGTTTAACTGTAGCGTACACTTGCCAAAATTGCAAAGCCAGTGACTGGCTGAACATCACTGAGTGACAGAATCAACGCAGTTAAAGGTTTCCGCCGTTTCTCAGAATGCGAGTTTGAGATAAGTTTCGGTCGGGAATCAAAACATAGTACCATTTTGTCTAAAGGTTTTAAGGCTGAAGGATGAGGGAAATATATAGGTAAGAGAACGAGCAGGGTAACTATGTAACTAGTGATCGCGTAGCTTATCAAAACCTTTTTATCGCACCATTTTTATTAGATTTGCAATTTCATCGCGCGATGAGTTTTTCGACTTAGTCGGATTATATTATTGACAAGGAACCTACTCCTAGGCCAGATACATCTGCACTTGACTGCAGGTTTGGTGCCAGACTGGAATTGCCATATGTTCTGTTTGAATACGCTATGTTGCTCGAGTTCCACGGAAATATATCGTAATTCATAAATATTTCTGTGCAGTTGAACGCCGGAGAAGTCGATATGATGCATTGATTAATTAGCTAAGGGCAGATGTGCAATACATCACTCGTAATCGGTTCACCTTGGCTGGATATAGATTATATTATATTTGTAGATTTCTTCTTAGTCCTCAAAATGTTCTGGACGAGTAGGTTTTATATTAAGGCGGGAGAGAGAATAGGATGGGAAATAATCGTAAAAGTCGCACTTTACCGTAGCATTGTTGTGGCCAATCAAAACGGAAATACATTTACCAGAGAGCATACGCTGGCTACTTAGGCTTACTTAGACGAGGGCTTCTTGCAGCGAGGAAGGCTTTCAGCGAAAGATTGAGCAGCTTTCTTTTCTCAAGTGGAGGCCTGGAAGACACTTCTCAATGGTGCACTTGAAAGGTGAGTTGGTGTAGCCTTCTGTGAAACGCATCCTGGCGGCAAAGCTGAAATTCGCGGAACTTTCGTACACCACTTTGCAGTGGCGTCGCGGACGAAATTCAATTGGACTCAGCTGGCGAAATCAAGATACAAGAGAGCTCTTCTCCGTTTTAGGGTCTGTGATCGTCATACCATCGTTTTCCGACAACGTAAAAACAAAAATATCAAACGATGACTCCTTCCATTTCGAGTAATTTATCGAGTAAGTTACGGAGATACTGGAATAGCTGCACTTTCAAGCCTTTCATGTCAGTTAGTAAATGGAACGACGACCTTGATTAATTCCAAACTTGTATTAATTGTGGTTTCAACAGCTTACGTCTGCAGTATCGCCGGCACTAACGACCGCGATATTTCAAGAGAATAGATACTATATTCCGATTTATGTGACCAGGATGCAAGGTATACACGGTTTCATATATATTACACAAGAACTAACAGGCAGACTTTACTTGCGCTCTTTCCTCTTATCGGTCGTTTTCTTCTCTCTTAACAAACAGCCAACAGATCGTTAGTACCGCTTAACTCCGCTGCAGTCCATAGCCCCACCGCAAAACCGCCGTCGCTCTTGGCAATCCATCCGCCGCTAACACCACCAGCTATCAGTCCGCTATCGTTCCTTTCCATTTCTCTTCACGTTCGCATCTTTGCCCATATCTTCTCCTGAACAAATCCTGATCCATCATGGTATCACAGTAATGCTCGTTAAAACTGTTGTCGGTATTTCCCCTACGCCCAGCAGTCTAACAACCATTTGCGCGCCGAATTGTATCGCAAGTAACGCTATTGGCCCAATTCTCGCGGGTCAATGTCTTTGATTATCGGTGGCGAAGACGAAGGAAGCGTGTGTTTGCACTAGCATCGCAGCGACGCATATGAAGAATAATCTGAACAATGAATGATGAAACTAGTGTGATCCTGCGCTTGGTCCGAGAATGCGAGACAGCCGCGAGAATATGAAACATGACACGGAGAATGATGCGATGACACCAAAGAACGCTTATACGTTGTCGGACGTGATGCGGGTTGGTGCGATGCGCCAAGCGATAGGAAAATTGTGTTTCCGGTTTGCATTGCGGCGAAGCAAGTATAGGCGTTGTATGTACAGGAGTCAATTAGCCAGATAGAAGCAGCACCCGTGAGAATTAAGTCTGCATGCTGGGTCGCGATTGGTTCCAAGAGAAACGATTTCGGCGATTTCTTGGAAGGAATTGCGATATTCGTGTCAGTGCCCGCGGATTCCAGCTCGGGTGTACCATTGTTAACGTTCTTTGAACCCTCCTGGTCAGTGTCAGCGTCCTTATCGTATCGATGGCATCCTTTGAGATCGCAACGTATTTAGCTTCGATTGAGTGATTGTAGTTTCAAAAGGAATTGAAGATGGTTTTATACCATTTTCGGATGATAAGACGAAATTCCACGCGACATGATGTCTTTGAGGCTCTTTGCACAACGAATCCCGGCGAAATATACCCGAACTGAATCTATCGAGAATCGGCGGAGGTTCCGGCGAACAGGACCACCTCCGATATATGTCACAAACGCCTTTTCATACTCCAATTTCAGATTTCCTGGTCGCAGCGGGTCTAGGCGCGCGTTTGTAGTAAACTCAATTTCGGTCGGATACTGACAGGTTTGGTTCATATTCTCGCTATAAAAAAAAAGTCACGCAAACACCATGCACTTCTTAAAATCCGTATTTAGCCCTAAGGCAATTTAAATTTAAACCGAATAAATAGTACTTGTTCTACGTTGAAGAATATAGAGAGAATGGCTAATGCGATTGAGAATATGGGTTAGATAGATGATGTTTGTGTGACTATGCGAACCAGATATCGCTGTAATCTCACCACTATCGACTTCAGGGACAGCTCGAGCGGTCCGAAGCTTGAGCAGCAAAATTCATTCGTAGGAGTCGGATAGCCCTAGCGTTCACTCAGCCCCCAGTTTATCGAAACGCAACTGATAACCTGCTTATATCAACATTAATGAGCTTCAGTAGACTGATCAGAATAATGTAAACTTGTAGTAAAATCTGCTTGCGCAGTTCACATATTAACTACACGATAGGGCAATCCTTGTGGGTGGAAGTATCATATCATATAGCACGCACCCGGGCCGGACTTGTTGATATGGAATGAGGGTCGATTGAAGGGTAAAGGAAAACAGTTTCTGGCATCTCTCCCACAAGCACTAACGTTATGATATCATGTAAGGGCGAAGGGAACGTCTATATAAGGCGGCCTAATCCCCTCCGAGCTTTGGAAAGAACTTAGTCCGCAATTATATCTTGATATCATTAAGCCTTTCAATCTGTTGGTTGCTGTTCGCGCACGACACGCTACTACAAGGCAATACTGATATTTATCACTAAAAAGGCGAGGTAAGCATGTGCCTGTTACTGTTAAATTTCTTATATACGGCTATATTTTATAATAATTATATAGTGCTGGGAGACCCCCAGACCCCCCTTTGGCCTGCGGCGCTATTTTTTTTTTTTTTTTTTTTTTTTTTTAAATTATATATAAAGTACCTGGGGCTGCACCCCCAGACCGCCGCTGTACTACGTAAGTATAATTTTTTATATATATTACTATAGTAATATTATACGCCTTAAGGTATAATGCTGGGGGTCACGACCCCAGACCCCAGTCCGTACATGCATCGGTATACGTCTATCGTTTATTTTATATATAATTATAAGATATCTGGGGGATGTAATCCCCAGTCCCCCTGCCTGCGGCGCTGTGAGTCTGCGACACGTGTACGTGTAGATGTAATGGGGAATGGAGGTTTGATTTAGTTTTCTTCGAGTTTTGTTCGTGCCAAGTAGGCTTGCTTATGTCAGCTTTGCAGTCACGTGTGCTCGGAATCTTGTCAAATTGCATGTCTTTCAGCGCTATTGTCAAATGATAAGGCTCGTTCCTCGCAATCACTCACGTGAATAGGTTTATACACGGGCAACCAGCTTCCATACACCACTTCCTCTTGCTCTACACAGACGTTTGCAATCTCCATATATATATATATACCATATCCATTCCTATTCACTAATGATATGGTCTTATTCCTCAAAGCCTTGAAGAATCTATCGACATGCCGTCGGAGAATCTGACGAAACGTCGGCAGCCATATACCAAACCTAGAAAGATTGACTTTGGATATTCTCCCCTTGAAGTCATCAAAAATATCTGCTTTTTCCTGCGACGTCCGGCGCGGCGGACGCGTTAGCCTTATCTCATACTTGCAAATATCCTACGCTGCTCTGGGTCGGAAAACAGTTTTACCTGGTACCAATCCTTTAACCATAAAGCGCAAGTAGACATTGTAAGGCAAAAGTATAAATCATTCTCGGCGCGTTTCTATTTGCGACACGCTCGTTCATGCCATGCCAGCTCGGAGAACTTATGCTGCACTGCACTACCAAAATCCGCTATGGAACGTCATCAATTCGCCCGAATCTCTATCGGACCTAGAGCAACAGTTTGAGGAGATTAAATACCCGGATATCTTCCAATTAGCCGGCGTGGAGAACGAAGGATGGGAATTTGACGAATGGTAAATTAATCGAGCGAATGCATTAGAAATAATACAGAGATCTCGCTCTAAAAGAGATCTTGACGGCCGGGCAGCGATTTAGATGCGAGAGCTGCTGGAGGGTTTCAGGTTCTTCCGAATTATGGTCCTGCAATATAGAGCTGCGAAGGCCAAATAATCCATTTGGGACCAGAAAGAGGCTAAGGCTATGCCAAGATTGTGTGGAAGGGGTCTTCTTGCGTGAGTACCGCCGTAATGCCTCTTTCTTTTCCTGCGAGCTCTATGGGGTGTACAAATTCCGAGCGGGGGCTGACCAATCACATCTACTCTGTAGGTTCTCCAGAACTATCCTTATTTAATATCAATACTTCGAAGTACGGCGTGGTTATGCAGCTCCCGGCGATAGGAATTACAGATCTTCGAGCCGGAAGAATCTGGATCCTAGCATCATAAATGGAGAGGCGATCCGGAGTCTGACCTACAAGAGATTTCACTTCCATATCGAAGTTCTGGAAAGAATTTTGACCTTGGAGGGATTGCAGAGATATCCTGTATGTGCGATCAGACCTAGAGAAAGCGTACACAAACAGCATGGTATGTCGCTACAGTGTTACTCGACTAGAAAGGCGGCATATGGGATCTCATTCATCGCTGTGGAAGCGGTTCATGGAGATTGTCGTGAACCGTATAGAGGAACGAAACGAGTTCGCGATTTTTCCTAAATGGAAATCCAGAGCGGTAGACGAGTTTCTAGATTGGCTTGGTGAAACCTCGTTGAACAGTTTCCTGCTGGAGGAATGGAGGAGATTTATATGTTCTGCTACACTGCCCAAGAAGATAAATTGAAGCGGCTCGCGGATCCTGAATATTACGGACCAACTCCGATAAGCACGATCGCCGCAAGCATAGATAGCAGAGCACCAAATGTTTTCGAAGTCATTAGGAAATTTCCGACAGGGTGCGCAGTCGACGAATGGGTTAATGAATCCGACTCTACGATTGTTTCATCATTCCTGGCTGAACCTGATCTTCCACTAGACCCCTTGGAACACCTCCTATACCTTCAATCTAAAGTATGGGGCCAACTATTCGGTCGTTCCAGCAGCCTCATAGTAACAAAGCACGCATGTGCAAATTTTACTCCGATGTGGAGAATGATGCTAATTATACGCTGTATACGCCTTACACCTATGCCATGCACGTGTATCTCCGACATAAAGATAGATTTCGCTCTTTTAGGGATCTTTTAAACAAGGTCATAAGCGTAGGGCTCCTAAGAGATGGAGTCCCCCGAGCTGGCGATATCATGGGCCCAGCTGTACTGCCGGTGGACGTGGACACGTGAATTGATTGCTAAATGTTATACACAGTACACACGAAGGGCAACAAATAGAAAGAAAGATTGTTCCAAGCTCGTGGAGAACGCAGAAAAACGGTGGAATTGTAAAGCACGTTATTTCGGAGGTGGCATTCGAGAAGCTGCGGGATGCAGGAGAAGACGTAAGCGAGTTCGAGGGGACGAGAGAATACGGACCTCTTTGCGTGCGTAAGAAGATGATGCGAAGATGGAAGCTAAGGAGCGGGTATTCTATTACTTCGAGATCCTATAAGACGACGCCCGAAATGTAAAACAGAAGATCCGCGGGTGTACAATCTGAGACGTTCTTCTCGGGGGAGAAGGCAAGGGTAGAAGGTTCATGAGGGCTGGAAGGTGTACTTACAAAGGAGGAGCTCTAACAACGCTAACGCGCATCTCGTGGTTCTGGTTGGTTAAGAGTATTGTATTTCCGAGAGTTGCATCCTGCTTATTATTCTACTTGTAATCTTAACTTCGACTTCGTTTCGCTTTTTATTCCATTCTCTAAGCTTTGCAATTACGCATTCTCCAAATTGCCGAAAAGTTTATAATAATTTGATTTTCAATTATCAAAGCTGTTCCGTATATTGAGATCAAGATGTCTGCTACGGGGAGCTACCACACGGCTTGGAAGCTTTGCCCTCGAACTCTTGCACAATATCTGCTTTTTCTCGAAACCTGCGGATACCCTCTTGCTCTCTTTGACAAACAAAACTTTTCAGGCTGCTTTAAGTTCGAAAATCGAGTTGTATGGTATAGTTACTTCAACCACACCCAGTACCAAGCGGAATAGCCGACAAATATAAATCTTATACTTTGGAGGATCTGTGGACGATTTATTCTCTGAAGCCCAGATGTTCTATTTGTCAAGAGATGGTGGTACGACGAGAATTCGATACTATCACCTTTAGAGATCTTGCAATCGAACGCTCTAATAATAATAAATGGCCTGCCACTGTAACAGAAATCTTGACATCACATAAGAATAAATACGACCCAAACATTAACTTCCGAGAAAAGGTTATAGAAGTTCAGGAAGGAATGTTCGACAACGGTCCGATTCGTTGCTAGGTGTGCCTCCTGCCTGAAGGCCGGCTTCCGGAGTTCTGGTTGGTTCAGTTGGAGTTCAGATCGGTGAAGGATGGGACGTAAAATTCTGTAAGACCTATTGCAAGCGGCGCATGGTCGATCGGCAACTCGTTTGTAAGTAATATACGTCACTTCGGAAACGCTCCCCCGGGGGGCTTAGTCCTGAGAGCAGAGTTTGGGCTGATCTTTACGGCAACAAGCTTTGTCAACGCAAGACCAGTACTCCATGAACACGAACATATCAATATTCGGTTTGCTTCAGAACCGTCTTTACCCATAGTAGGACGTCGCTTTACAGCAATATATTACCAGTCTTCCAATAGCAGCGTAACTCACCTAGGGCTCCTTTCGCCTCAACAGCGACGCAAGGCCGATATCTCCTTGAGTCTCAAAATGGGCGATGCCATGACAAGCTCCGTTCGTGGTTTTCGGTCTAGGACTACCCACAAGAAATTCTACTTACGTTCCGATCTTGAAAGAGCTGTTAAAGGGGAAACTGGGATGTCATTATAGAGCTGTCCAAACTTCGGGGAAACAGGCGAAGAATATATGAAAACATCATACCTTGGCCAATACTATAGAGCGAGATTTTCCACAGCTGGACGCTTTTACCTTTGCGATTGTGGGTGGTCGGGGACGGCACTGTGAAGAAATATATTCAGGAATAATTGGACATATTTGCGCTGCCCTGAGATTCCTAACCGTAGCGCGGGATGTTCGTCCACCAGCGATTCGATCTTCGACGTTCTCCAGAATGATCCGCCGCAGGACTATTCCAAGATGGAGGAATGGGTCGCGGCGGTTTCTAAGCTCATCGTGAATCGCGTTTTCACAGACCCAGCCTTACACTATCCGCCGAGGAACACGAATTGAATTTCATTCAACGAAACATCTGGGCATACAGCTCCAAAGCTAAAAAAGTTCATTTTAGAGATCGCAAAAGAGCGGTCTCTGCAGGTACTGAACAGACTCGAAGTTCTATACGGTGTACATGTACGCTATTCACATGTATCTGCAGCACAATGACCATTTTACAGCGACAAAAAATGGTCTGGCGGTTTACGGAGAGCGGAAAATAGCCGCGAAAACAAATCTCGAGGAGAGTGGTAAGCTGACGAAGAAATCGTCAGGTCATGGGAATTGAAGAAGTTAAAGCTTAACAAGTCGAAAGACAATCTAGCGACCGTTGAAAAGGCTAGGAATATGGGCCATACTGCGCTTGGAAAGCCGAGAGTGGAATGGTGGTGATGAAATGGTGCGAGTATTATTTTTCTTCATTAACAACCTCAAGAAATCTTGAGGAGACGGCTTTTGAAGAACGAAAAAAAATCAGGAGTCGATGCAGACTGAATCCTCCCGGGGGAAAGGGCGGGTTGTTCGAGGATTTGAAATAACAGGTTTACGGGACATTTTGGAAATTGCAAGGCCATTTTTAATTTTCATCGAAATTATTAGTGCACCCTTGTTTCTTTTAGAAACGCTGCCAGAGCTGGCATGGCTATTGAATTGATTACGGTCATTCGTATCACTTTGTGCTATTCAACGTTATTCAAAGAATCAAGTCTTACCTAAAGCAAATTGCGTCTTTAAGTGCATATGCACCTTGGATACATCTTTTCCTTCCTCAATTTCATCGCCATAGCAATAGTATCAGTCCTAGTGTATAGGTGTGTTTCCATCGGATCCATTTTAAATTTCAGGAAAGCCCTGGACGAAAAATATCGTATACCTTCAAAATTGAGCCCGTGCAAATACTGAATTCTATATGAAAGTGACCTACGAAAATTCATTTTTTATCTTTCTCCGAAAGGCTCGTTTTACAATAGAAGCTAAAGTAGCGATTTTATGAGCCTAATTCTAGAACACTCAGGTCTGCATTGATGGCCCACGAGAGAATAGTGGGCTGTCATTAATACTTCTATACCTAACGTGCTCAAATATTTACACCACGCCGTGTTACTTCTCTATCTGATCAGCCATCCAAAAGAAAGATATTTGCAAACGGGAAGGTCAAAGAATATGAAAAATAAAGCGCAAAATGAATAACGAATCAACACAGCCACTAGAGTCCTCCTTAAAAGAGCTTAGTATCAAGAAAGAGATGTTCGACCCTCACCCCCTGCGTGAAAACGGTACTTGTATTGATACACTACCCTTCGAAATTGTCAACAACATATGCTCTTTTCTAAGGTCACCAGCCGATGCTATCATGCTAGCTTCTACTTGTAGATCGCTGCGCGCGAAGCTTAGCTCAGAAAATACGATGGCATGTTTCCGCTTCTTTGATCACGTGCAGGAGCAGAAAGACACCAAGGCCAAGTATAAAATTGGACCCACAAAGAGCTTTCGTTCACCTACGACCTGATGCCGAGTGAGACCGGGCATGCATTGAAGGACCTCGGAACCAAGGACCTTCGTTCCTCGCCAGCTGGCAAGAAATTGACCGCTATTTTCGCACGGCAGCAGAGATATTCGATGCTGGGGTCGACTACAAGGCAAAAGCAGTCCGAATCATGAGGCGATCTTGCTACGGTACATTAAATAGCTTCAACCGGGTGTTAAGCGTTCCGAAAGGGAATGAAGGCCGATTCCCGGTGTCATTTTTTGCCTAAAGCCGAGCACTTTTCTACCGAGACATGGTCGTTGGTTTTCGAGATGAAAGCACCAAACAAGGACGAAGCAAAATTTACAGCATGTTGTAAAGTCTGCGGGGAGGAAATTCTCATATGTAAGTTCCTCATTGAAATTACGATATAGTGAGCTATCTAACTTTTCTTTAAATGCGTTATGAATCTTGTGCTGTTTTACTCCTTACTTTAAACAGAAGGTTACTGCGTTATATCTATAGATTTCCGAGCGGCTGTGGAGCTCGTCACCATCAGCACCAACAGTGAACAGATGGTTTTGGGAGTTCTTGGTTTGATTAAAAAAAATAATAGGACAAAAGTCATAGTATAGACTGGGATAACCATAGAGATAACGGAGTATTCTCATTCTTCAAATCTTGATACTAATATAGGTGCTCATATATTTCTATTCTGGTGATCAGACCAATAGACGGGTCGCAAATATAATCAGTTTACTAGATTTGATAGAGAGCTACTTAAATTTTATACAAACATGTATATGTCTAAATTTAAATTGAAGAATATTCCGAACGAGGCCGGCTTCTAATTCCAAAAAGCGAATGTATCATACGTGTTATCCTCGCATGTTTGGTATTTGATACTGTGACTCCAACGACTTCTTGTTTCTAGATAGAAACCGTAAATGAAAAAAAAAATGAAATTGAAATAATAAGGACAAAATGATTAGAATTAATACATCAAAAATATCAATCAGACAAGTTTGGATTGCATCCCATGGGATCCATACCGGTGCAGCCACTTCTTCGTACGCGCCCGGCGAACCGTAATAAATAATACCCCCATCCATCGTAACCTACCCCTCACCTTTCTTCCAGCGAGTGGAGGGACCATATATCGTGTGCTTTATCGACCTATCGATGCTTGTCTCAAACCTGTCGTCCTCCTTCGCCTGCGGCGTAGATACCACAGCAACATTCTTTGTAATCTCCTTGTAAAACTCGTCCTTCTTCCTCCACCTCCAACTCCGTTTATAAAATTCAAAATTATGGTCCGTGTATAGATGCATTGCATACATATAAGCCGTGTAGAATTCTCCGTTGTCGCAGTAGGTACATAACCCCACTTTCCGAGACTGCGGCTTGCAGTACCTCGGTGCGCCGTGTTTCCAGATGCGATTGAGTACGAAGTTCTTCTCGTTGCGATTTTCGGAGGATAATGGGAGGATTGGATCATATAGGAAGCGTTCGACGATCAGTTCTGCTGATTCTATGAGCCATTCAGAGAATTCAGGTGATTCCGGATCACCGGCGGCGGGAGGGCTATGGAGGTCTTCGAATATATTGGAGTATTCGTGCTCGTTGATGGTTTTAACGTGCCAACGTTTTTGTTTACTGCTGATGACGGCTTCGCAGGTATCTGCTACTCCCACGAGCATTTAAATTCGTTCCATTCCTCGTCTAAGAAGGTCTGGACGGCATCATTGTCCAGTATCCCTTCTCGATTAAATGTATAACCGCGCTCAGAACTGTTCGACGTGTCCACTGGTATCTCCTGTTGGGTTTCATCTTGTGTCGGAGAATTCCCATGTTTCTTGCCGTAGAGCCTCATTATTTCCTTTTTCAAGCGCCAGAAAAGAACATTTTGGAATCTGGCCAGATGCGGATACTCATCCTCCGTCAGCCCATACTGCTCCTTCAGAGCTTTTTCACTTCCGACCGATAATACAGCCGGGAGTCTTTTCTTTCTACTAAGTGAAAATGCCCCGAATGTCGACGGCCCAAATAAAGCATCGAAGACCTTCTGGCTTTGCCCGCAGGGTATTGCTTCCAACATTCGTGAATACTCTGGAGATACGTCAGCGCATCCGGCCAGAGTACGTACCGGAGCTTAGACAGGTCCAAATTGCAGTACGGCCTATCCTCGCAAAGCTGCAGCGTACCGCTGATACACCTCTCGCAGAAATGGGGAGAGCCCCGAAGTAACCGTTCGCGTGTCGCGTTTCGAACGGCTGCACTTTAAATTCCGGAGCGGATTGCTATTGAATGTCAGTAGGCATGTGGAGCAGTACGGGTGCCGCCATTTCTCTTTGACTTTAGTAAGGCACCTCTCGCGTAAGGCGCGTTACGCCAGTACTTCGTTTCGGGAAACATGAAAAGAGCGTCCTTGGATGGGTAGCTGGGTAGTATGTGCCGCAGAGCCGGTTACGGAGCTCATCGAGATCTTTGTCGCTCCAGGATTTGTACTTTTGTATCGCTTTTTCGTAGCGGCGGTTGTGTTCAGGAATTCGAACCAGAACCGGTTGGACTCTTTCGACGGTCCAGGATTGTATTGAGTGCCTTACATGTTATCGACAGCGCCAAGGCTCCGCGGGGCCTGGTAGACAGAGGCAGATATTGAATGTGATTTCGTTTGGCACTGTTAAAATAGCTGGTAGTTTCGGTGCCGATCCGGTGGTTTCAGATTCTGGATTAATTTGGTTTGCTCCAATGCCAAAGCATCTGAAGAAACAATTAGAACTGCTTCATCCGCAGTCTTTGCAGCGATGTATTCGCTGCTCGAGAAATTTTGAAAAGCCATTGTTATCTTGGCTTTTGCAATTGCATTTGTCTGGAGTATTTTGGCTTAAACTCGCCTCCGTTTTATCGCTCGCGCTTAGCAATTGACTTCGGATTAGTTTATCTCGTTAAGCTAGGATTTCACATAGAGTAAACGGAGTGAGAATGCATTAGATATGAAATAAAACTAGGGAATTGGGCTTGTCATTGATTGAGGACTATTGTCTAGAAGAGAATGAATCATCGCGATACAGAGGGAAAAAGGACATGGGAACTGTAGAGTTTAAGTAGTGTCCGGGGATGAGTCAAAGCACCGCTTCGAACACTGTTTGCGGCGGAGCAAGGCTGAATTCGCCGCTGTTCCACGCAAATGGCGAATCACGAATGTGATGTTTCATTATAGACTTAGACTCCGGAGAACATTGTAAGATACTGAAATATATATATATATATAATACTTAAAAAGAGGGTTACAGAATATAAATAAATATACGAGTATATTTCGTAAGCTATTTTTACAGTCTTATTTAAGGTTGATTTAAATAACTATTAATAGACTTATTAATAATATTGTACTTTATAAGGTTAGCGACTCGGTAGGCTGATAATATTTTTAATATAGAAACTATAAATATAATAGAAGTCTAAAAGTTTCTTTAACAGAAAATGGGGGTTTTTTTTACTGGCTGGAATCTTCTATAACACCTAACTAATTTCTCTTCTATATCTTCTAAGTAAAAAAATAAAAATATAATATCTTTGCAGGCCTTTTATTTAAAAATAAACTCTCTCAAGAGTAGATCCTCTAATTTTACTCTATAAATATATAGTAACTTAAAGATTCGGCTCTTCTATAAGTTAATATTATAAATTATAGACTTTTTAAAAATTAAAAATCTATTTTTTAATTTTTATGTATCAATACAATTTATTTTTATTTTATTATTATTTTGTTATTATTATCATTATTGTTGTTATCATATTAGTATATGCAAGTACAAGCGTGCAGACATGCAGCTAGCGTTCTAGTTAAACTGGGTTCAGGTGCTCGACCTGGTCGGGTCAAGGCGCCGGCCGGGCCCGGGTCTGGATTGGATTTGGTGGCCGGGTCGGTTTATATATAAAAAGTAATTCTATTTATAGATATTTTTATATAATTTTATATTTATTTTACATTTTTACATCGATTTGGAATGTAAGGCAGCGCGGCTCCTTACAAGAGGCTGTACGCAGCTGGGCGTGCAGTGCCGTCCCTCACCTACCTTATGTAGCGGCCTGCGAGCGAACAAGTGGCTTGTTCACTCGTCTACCTTTTGCCAGTTGGCCAGTAGCAGGCTATGGCACTAAGGAAGGTCCCACATTCGGCATGGCACGCCCGGATGCGCTGACAGGGAATTATTTTTATATAATTTATTATATTATTTATATATATCTGCTAGCTAATGATATCCCTATACTATAGCTCAATATCTCCATCTACCAACATAATTATTGATTATATTATATATATCTACTAGCTAACAACATCTCTATAGCCATCCACTAACATTCCATACTATGGCTCAGCATCTCTATATTCATCCACCAACATCATAGCATAGCACCGGTATCCCTATAGCATAGGGCAATATCTCTATAGTATGACTTAACATCTCCATAGCAGAACACCGTATCCCTATACTATAGTTTAACACTATAGGGGTCCTCCTACCAATATTACCATATTATATCCCTACATTAAACTAACATATTAGCAAAACCTTTAAAACTAGGGAGATAAAACTAGAGAGATTCTACTTACCAAAACCAAAGGACCATAGCGTATCCCAAGTTATAGAGGTATATAAACGGGAGAATAGCTAGGATTTTATAATATACCGCGATTAGCTATAAAGTACTTCGGAGAACTTAGAAAATAAATTTAGAACTATAGAAGAGTCTAAGTTCTGCGAACTCGAAGGGAAGAATCCTATTTAATAGCTTAAGCAGACTACTATAGGATCTAATACTTCTTTAGCATTAAAAAACGGCTAGTAGAGGTAAAAATATTTCTTACGGACGGTCTAAAGTTATAAGAACCTCTTTTTTATCTAAACCGCTCTTAGGGTTAATATAAGTTATATAGCGCTTAAATAAGATAAATTTCTATAAATTACTATTACATCTAAAAAAAATTCTCTAGTCCTGAGACACTATAAGAGTCTCAGGAGTCTCAGAAGTCTTATAGAATAACTCGATCCTATTAGATATAAGTGTATTAACTAATCTTATAAGATAGCGTTAAGCGAGAGTTATTCTATAAGATAAACGAAGCTAATTTAATAAAAAAAGTTATTACGCTAATTTCTAAAATAAAATATATCCTCTTTATAATCTTATATTTTCTTTTCTTTTATAATTTATAAAAAATT